>JAOUQT010059955.1:0-20807 GCA_025769995.1 Xyliphius kryptos | reverse complement strand
AGGTCAGGGGAGCATGGGGGCCACACCATAAGTTTGTCCCCTTTGATGCCCATAGCAGCCAGAGATGCAGATGTGTTTTTTGCAGCATGAGACGCTGCATTATCAGCATGAACATGGTCTTGCTGCGGAATACACGCTTCTTCTTGAACCATGGCAGGAAGTGCTGTTTGTGAAACTCCACATACATTATGGAGGTCATCTTTACCCCTTCAGGGATCCTAAAGGGGCTGACAAGCTCTCTCCTCATGAAAGATGATCTTCTTAATGTATGTGGAGTTTCTCAAACAGCATGCCTGAAAAATTACAATGACTGCAATTCCTATAGTAATTTTGGGAAATCAGAGAAAATCTTACTTGCAGAATAATTTGGAAAACTGTGTAGTGTTTGGATGTGTTAGTGATGGATAGGCGCCTTGTCCTGGGTGTATCTTCCCAGTGCCTGAGATGTTCTTCCCTGGATGGGAATGGTGAACCCCACCGTGACCCTAGTAGAGGTATAAGTGGAAGATATCGGATGGATGTATTGTAACTGACCAACTAGATGGAAGAATTTCTGAAGGAAGTTTAGGATGTAACCAGGCATTATTGGAGAACTTGCCCAAGAAAATTATTTAAGGAACATACTAAACCTCGAGTAAGTTACACTTTGGTTGAATGCAACATTTACATTTGACATTTGGTCATTTAGCCATCGCTTTAATCCAAAGCCACTTACAAGTATTCCAAATTTGTTGGGGTCAGAACACGGGGTTGACACAGCAGCCCTGAAACAATGAGGGTTAAGGGTCTTGCTCAAGGACCCACATTTATGGAATCGGTGGACATGAGATTTGAACCCACAACCTTTAGATTGGGAGCCAAACATCCTAACTAAGCTACCACGCCCTACGTAACATCTGCAAGTACTGTAAGTACAGGCACAGCTAATCCTTTGTCATTGGGGGGGGTAAAAAAGCATCAACCTTTATCATAATTGCTTGCAGCAGAGCTTGTAATGAGAAGTAGAAGACCTTTCTAACGTAATCTCTGCAGGTATGAATGTATAGATGCAGCGAGTCGGTGAAAGCGCACACTGCTGTGTATGTGTTGTGGTGTTTCTCCTTTATCTCCTCCCATACAATCCATTGTATCCAACCTTTTTTCTGTTATGATTCTGGAGGGGCATTATAACAACCTCACAGTTACCTATAACAACAGGAAAGCAATATGAGGAAGGAAATAGCTTCTGTTACCACCAGTGTGGGAAAGGGCAGACCGTGTGAGGCTTGGAGTCAGTGTTGGCAGGCAAGCTTTGATATTGTAATATTTATTTAGGAAATAAGTGAAGTCGCTGTGTACGCTTTCAACGCAAATGGGCTGCTTGTATTCGCCCCAGAGTGCTTCCCCTTCACAGTGCTTCCCCTCGGGAATAATTTATTTTTAAAAGTCGGTCAGGATCCATTGCTTTGTTTATGTTGCTGTTTTTCACATCAAGGTGGAAAGATGCTTTTAAGAGTTTTATTGTCTCTTCATGTTGTTTTCATCTTTAGAAACCTTTTAAATGTGAGTTCAATTATCTACTCCAAGCTGAATTCAAACACTTGCAGTGATGAGAGGAAGGGGCTTGTGGCTCCAGTTTAGTACACAGCACCACGCACACTCATTCACACACACGTTCCCCCTCCAGAGGCAACTGATCCAACAAAATTCACCTGCATGCAGGTTTGTGAGATGAGCAAAAAAATAGAGACCCAAAGAGATGAAATGGACCAAAAGAGTTGCGGTCCCCCCCATGACCACCCAGGGGAAAATGTTTGAGGATCTGGGCAGTGTATACACACACACACACACACACACACACACACACACACACACACTATAGTACTTCCTAGTATGGATTTAAGCAGAAGAAATGTATTGACTCATAATTACAAAGTCACGCATATATATACTCCCACAGTTCAGACATGGATTCAAGGTAAAATGTTGCTCTAAATTGCCCCTATATAAATAAATTTTGTTCCACTTCACGATTTTGTCCCACTTGTTGATCCTTCACAAAGAATGATAATTTCATACCTTTATGTTGCAGGCCTGAAAGGTTAAAGTTCAAGGGGGCCTTACTATAGCCTTACGTTTTTGCTCAAAAAAATGACTCATGTTTTTTGCACAAAAACGCCTTACGTTTTTGCTCCCGTATTTGCTCAAAAAAATGACTTGCATTTTTTGCACAAAAACGCCTTACTATAGCCTTACGTTTTAGCTAAAAAAATTGACTCACGTTTTTTGCACAAAAACGCCTTACTATAGCCTTATGTTTTTGCTCAAAAAAATTACTCACGTTTTTTGCACAAAAACGCCTTACTATAGCCTTATGTTTTTGCTCAAAAAAATGACTCACGTTCTTTGCACAAAAACGCCTTACTATAGCCTTACATTTTTTTAAAAAAAATGACTCACGTTTTTTGCACAAAAACGCCTTACTATAACCTTACGTTTTTGCTAGAAAAAATGACTCACGTTTTTTTGCACAAAAACACCTTACTATAGCCTTACGTTTTTGCTCAAAAAAAATTACTCACGTTTTTTGCACAGAAACGCCTTACTATAGCCTTTGTGTTTGTACAAAAAAATGACTCACGTTTTTTGCACAAAAATGACTTACGTTTTTGCAATATTACGAGAAAAAAATTTGTAGTTTTACGAGAATAAAGTAATACAATGAGAAAAAAGTCGCAATCTTACTATAAAGCCTTACGTTTTTGCACAAAAAAAAATTACTCACGTTTTTTGCACAAAAACGCCTTGCTATATATAGCCTTACGTTTTTGTTAAAAAAAAATGACTCACGTTTCTTGCACAAAAAAGCCTTACTATAGCCTTATGTTTTTGCTCAAAAAAATGACTTATGTTTCTTGCACAAAAACGCCTTGCTATATATAGCCTTACGTTTTTGTTTAAAAAAATGACTCACATTTTTTGCACAAAAACGCCTTACTATAGCCTTACGTTTGTGCTCAAAAAAATTACTCAAGTTTTTTGCACAAAAACACCTTACTATAGCCTTACGTGTTTGCACAAAAAAATGAGAATAAAGCAATATTTTTAGATTAAAGGTGTAATATTACAAGAAAAAAGTCGCAGTTTCAGGAAAATAAAGCAATGTCACAAGAAAAAAGTCGTAATATTATGAGAAAAAAGTTGTAATATTACGGGAAAAAGGTCGTAATATTACGAGAAAAAAGCAATGTCACGAGAATAAAGTAATATTACGAAATTAAAGTCGTAATATTACAAAAAAGTGTCGCAATATTACGAGATTAAAGTCGTTGTTTTACGAGAATAAAGCAGTCACGAGAATAAAAAAATATTACAAGAAAAAAGTCGTAATATTACAAGAAAAAAGTCGCAATATTACAAGAAAAAAGTCACAATACTACAAGAAAAAAGTCACAATACTACAAGATTAAAGTTGTAGTTTTACGAAAATAAAGCAATGTCACAAGAATAAAGTAATATTACGAGAAAAAAGTCGCAATATTACGAGATTAAAGTCGCAATATTACAAGAAATAATTTGCAATATTACGAAAAAAAAAGTCGTAGTTTTACGAGAATAAAGCAAGGTCACGAGAATAAAGTAATATTACGAGAAAAAAGTCGCAATATAACGAGATTAAAGTCGCAATATTACAAGAAAAAGTCGTAATATGAGAAAAAAGTTGTAATATTACGAGATTAAAGTCGTAATATTATGAGAAAAAAGTCGCAATATTACGAAATTAAAGTCGTAGTTTTACTAAAATAAAGCAATGTCACGAGAATAAAGAAATATTACGAGATTAAAGTCGCGATATTACGAGAAAAAAGTCGCAATATGAGTTTAAAGTCGTAGTTTTACGAAAATAAAGCAATGTCATGAGAATAAAGTAATATTACGAGAAATAAATCGTAATATTACGAGATTAAAGTCGTAATATTACAAGAAAAAGTCGCAATATTACGAGAAAATGTCAAAAGATTAAACTCGCAATAGTACGAGATTAAAGTCGCAATATTACGAGATTAAAGTTGCAAAATTACAAGATTAAATTCGCAAAATTACAAGATTAAATTCGCAATATTACGAGAAAAAAGTAGTGATATTACAAGAAAAAGTCACAAAATTACCAGATTAACGTCGTAGTTTTACAAAAATAAAGCAATGTCACAAGAATAAAGTAATATTACGAAAAAGGTCGCAATATTACAAGATTAAAGTCGTAGGTTAACGAAAAAAAAGCAATGTCACGAGAATAAAGTAAAGTAATATGACGAGATTTAAGTTATAATATTACGAGAAAAAAGTCGTAGTTTCACGAAAATAAAGCAATGTCACAAGAAAAAAGTCGTAATATTACGAGAAAAAAGTTGCAATATTACCAGATTAAAGTCGTAGTTTTACGAAAATAAAGCAATGTCAAGAGAATAAAGTAATATTATGAGAAAAAAGTCGTAGGTTAACAAGAATAAAGCAAGGACACGAGAACAAAAAAAGTCGTAATATTACGAGAAAAAGTCGCAGTATTACGAGATAAAGTCGCAGTATTACGAGATTTAAATCGTAATATTACGAAATTAAAGTCGCAATATTACGAGATTAAAGTCGCAATATTACGAGAAAAAAGTTGCAACATTACGAGATTGAAGTCGTAACATTACGAGATTGAAGTCGTAACATAACGAAAAAAAAGTCGTAACATTACGAGATTAAAGTCGCAACATTACGAGAAAAAAGTCGTAATATTACGTAAAAAGTCGCAATATTACGAGATTAAAGTCGTAAAATTACGAGAATAATGTCGTAAGATTACGAGAATAATGTCGCAATATTACGAGATTAAAGTCGTAATATTACGAGAAAAAAGTCGCAATATTATGATAAAGTCGTAATATTACGAGAAAAAAGTCGCAATATGATAAAAAAGTCGTAATATTACGAGATTAAAGTCGCAATATTATGAGAAAAAAGTCGTAATATTATGAGATTTAAGTGGCAGTTGTACGAAAGTACAACTTTATTAAATCCACGTCCCTCATTTTAACAGCAGTATAATAATGCGACCTTCACCAGCTTTACAAATTCTTTAATGCTGAGGATTATGTAAAGAAAAACAATTTTACAAATCAATTTAATCGAATATTGAAATGTTCACGAATCATAAGATCAAGAGAACAGTTTTTAAATATTCGTTATAGTTTATCAGTCAGGATTCTGGTGATTGTTAAACAAAAAAAATGGATAAAACAGGGTACAGGTCAGTAGGAAATCATCTAAGATTATTTTTTACATTCTGGTGGTGATTACAGTATGGAAAGAGCAGACACATGGAACAGCTACAATATAAGGAGGTAGCAGGGTAGGAACAAGAACACAGACAGAAATATGAGCAGCAGTCACCGCAGATTAAGCTAAAAATAAAGGAGAAACTCATGATATTTATTAGAACATTTATTTTAATTTGCATTATCTGTTGGTAATATTTGGTGACGGTACATATATTTATATTTAGTCATGGTACATGTAATTATATTTCCTTTAAAACAGCATGTATTCCATATAATCTGTAAAGAAGAAGATATTCAGGACGGCTGAATGTGTGTGGCTAAGCAATCTTACTGTTATTTGATAATTCCTCTTGATTGCAGTTTTCCCAAAACAAAAACAAACAAAAAACTAAAAAGTACAGAAAAAATGTTAATATACACTTGTTATGGCATGAAGAAGATTTTTGTTTGATTTGTAACTGTCAACAAGAAAGACTAAGGCCTCCCGTTAGGTCAACATGACAGGAAACGTGTGTATGAAGAACATGCACCCGACTATACGTATACACAAAAATTCAGAACGTTCTAAATGTTATGAGTAAATGCAACAGAAAAGGTTACTATTTAAAGAACTGAAACAATCATGAGGGGGTATGATGATTTTCTATAGGCACTCAGAAATGGAACCTGAAAACAACTCAAAAAGTCAAAAAACAACTTTACAGAAATGCATTACATATGGACTTTCAGGACTGCCATGGCTGATAAAAACGCCCATTAAACAGATTTGGGCAAATTCGGTTGGGCATAAACCACGTGTTAAGGCTTGTAAATACTGAATATTAACTGTTCGGACAAAAAAAAAAAAAAAAATACAAAAAAACAGAGGGAATAGTGTGCTGGAAGGAGTGTAGGAATGGTCATTTTCAGCTGCGACACTTTCATTGCTACCTCAAAACATCTGAAACCATACGAAAGACTAAGCCACATCCTGAAAAACTGGAAACTTGCACAAATGCATTGTTTAATTCCTCTTTATTGGTGTAGATTTAATAATCCCATAGATTACAGAGAAACCAAAACTGGCATTCAGTCATTCATCTAAACACAGAACATGGTGCATTCAGTAAAGCCCCATAAGAAGAAAAGCTACTAAGGGGTTTTGAGCGTTCTTAAATGCCTTAAAGGTTTTGTTGTGTGCAAGAAGATCATGAAAAAGTAAATACAGAAGGTCAAGGTTAATACATGTTTAATTCTGTATGGTACTTTGGTCTATTTTTGTTTTTATTGTCTCGTTTATAAAGGATTGTCATGTTCTATAAAAGCAATCTTCGTGTAAAACAATACTACAAGAACACAGTAAGCATTTTGTTTACTGCTTTAAGACCAAAATTAGTTTAGAAGAACTCTTATAATTAAAATTGACTTTTCTTGTAAACTAAAAGTAAGGGGACTTTTGGCTGACTTAGAAACTTATAAAAAGATTTACTAATGAGTCACCGGCTGTAGAATTTTGGGTGAAACTAAATGTGAATATACACTACAACTGCATGATACTGTTCACAACAGCCAGTTTTCATTTGCTTGTCGTCTACGCCTTACAGCTTGCATGCCCTTGGACTGCAAACACAATCAGACATGAACAGCCCCCCAAAAAGACAGCGGCTGTTCACTTGGCAATCAAACTCAGAACCTTCCTGCTATGAGGCCACTCCTTTAACTGCTCCACTGGAGTTGCACACAGGTTAATTAGAATTGTAAAGTATTTAATGATTAATGTTTAAGCTTGCACAACTATCAAAGTAGAATGCTGTGATCCTGTTAAAACACCATGAAAAATATGGTACGTTTAAAGTCTGCATCGCTAAGCTCAACTGCTAAACAGAAAAATAAGCAAGAATCTTTATATGTAAAATTGGTCTGATCAATTAATAGATCTATTCATCCGTCATCTCTGATAAATCAGTGGGATTACACAAAAAGTAGAAGAATTATGGCAAATGCTCGCTTAATGCCGCAGCTGGATATGTTAGGTTTTAGAACCAGCAAACAATTGTCCACATTTTGCTTGTAAATACTGTACAGCAACAGGACTATGGTGCAGAAACACTAAAGACATTTAGAATTGATAGACATAGCGTTAAGGGACCATGGCGTACGTATATTACATGCAAAAGGCAAGAACAACTCGAATGAGTAAAAGAAAAATTGTACATTTTTTACAATGAGGCAGAATGAAAGGTTGAAGCATGTAAAAACTACTCTTTTAAACACGTTTTTCTCTCCAGCACCTCACAGGCTTAAAGGTACACTAAATGGCTTCAAAAAAAAAAAAAAAAAAAAAAAAAAAAAATATCGATATCTAGATAACCAAAGCCTCACCGTCCTTTTAGTTTTAGATTGACTCTTAATTCACTGAATTATTAATATGTGCCTTTAAGCCTGCTTGTTTCCCAATGAGTAAATTTTTCAGAGCTAGCAAATAAGATCCAGGCAAAATAAATGTGTGCTGTGTGCATTCTTAGTGTAGCCAGTCACTGGATATTTTAGCTTCTAGATGAAGTAGAGCAAAGTTCCGTTCACGGGGAGCTTACTTTTTAAATCCCGAAGAAACAAGGAATGGTGAGTGTTAGCCAGTGGATTTGTGCATAATGCTTCGCTTTAGTTGCTGCACGGAGAAGTAGCAAGAAGATGACCGCAGCCTTTCTTAAGTATCATAGGTTCGGGCTCAATGTTGAGAGAATCTCCTCCAGCTCCATGTTATTTGGTTCATCTGCTATCCTGACAACAAAAAGTGGGTGGAACGTACCAAATTGCTATTGGAGGCTTTTATTTATTGCTGGTATATAAAATCTCTAAATGGGATGAGACAACAGGTTTCATAAGATGGCATGCATTATGAGGTTATGAGCTAAAGCGCAGTGTGTGTAACTTACATTGGAGGGTTGTATATATCTGGGTAGATGCTTTCAGAGTTCTGGTACTGTGTGTCAAAATTGTTCCCGCTAAAAAAAAGTAATAATGATACATTAGTCATCACACATAATGCAATACTAAAATATATTTATTTGATGAACAAATGGCAGGAAGCGTTCCTCCTTTTGCACAGCGACAAGTGTAAGAATGGGTAAATCATTGAAAAATCTTTAATACTAGACTTCTCATATAGTCTGGAAAAAAATAAATCTTTAGATTAAGTACCGTGACAGCAGTCTAGTGACGTTTTCCATTTTGTTTGTAAACCAATTACTTACAAGCCTTTGTTTCACATTTTAAATGACATTTGACATAATGTCTCTCAATATAGTAATTATACAGGCGCCAGACAAATAAGATTAATAAGAAATCACAGACATGGGCAGTAACTATTGGCATTTCCTACATACATTAAAACTGAACATGATAAACCGTGAATTTAATGCAGCAAGACCGAACACAAGAACTATGGAAAGAATGATGCTAGTCAGTTCTTATGTTTTTAAGATGGATTACTTCTTTATTAAACTGAATAATGTTGTTACTGCAGACATGCTACCTTTATATTCACTCAGTATATCTAACATGGTAACAAACCTCATGATTATTCCTTAGTAAATGCACCTCTACTATATATACACGGGACAGATATAAACACTGGCTTAAACATTATGTTTTAAGAAAGTTCAAGGTGTCAAAAACTGAGGTTCTTTGGTCAAATGTTCAGTCAGGAAAAAGCCCCACTGTTTAAAACCGGCTGTGCTGTAAAGCTACCGATTAACCACAAGCATTAACCACATCAGACATATCATGAGTGACTAGGATACGAGTGTAAAAGTGCATGTAAAAACTTGTCAAAACAATAATCTTTTCAAATTTTAAAATGCACATGGATTAGTCAACATCAGTTTCAGAAAAGTTCAGTCACATTTTCATACTATAGAATGTCTATGAACAGATTATCGATATAAGAATTACAAATAAAATTGAAAAGGAACAAAAAGATACTCGTTTGATTTCCATATATATAAATATATATTTTTTTATTAAATATTTTCCCAAAACACACCTCAACTAAAATGTTTTTTGGCTAAAACCTTTTTTCACATAAGCAAAGAATTTGTGCATTATCTTGTCATTTAGTGGAAATGTGGTTTAAATATAAAATAAATACATCATGTTGCTCCATGAAATTAAACCAAATATTTGATATAATTTATCCCAACTGCTTTTTACTAAACAATTAACTTTTAGATATTGTGTAGATATTCAATGCTAGGACAGTCATGTCATCATTTCCATAAAAACATTTCTCACTGCCGTAGTCATTTTTGAACTGCTACATGTTTTATGAGATTGTGGATTTTGTTTCAGTTATTTGCTGAAGTTTTATATAGTTACATTGCACTCTTTAGTTTCCTGTTGTTTTACTTTACACATTGCATTGTACTCTATATGGTACTATGTAATATACATTTTGCATGATGACTTTCAGTGTCTCGTGGGATTTTTGTAGTGGACTATACAGTTCAGAATCACCACTGGGAATCCAAATAAAACTATAAAATGGCTGAAAAAATATATAATGCACTAAATCTGTAAAAGAAAGTGATTCTAAAAGCATCTTTGAAATGCATCATGACTAAGCAAGCTTTTAAAAAACTAGGTAATAAACTTTATGTCTAAAGTCTTTATGATTGGTAAAGATCTATTACCCAATCATTACACAAAACAGGTATTCATGACAAAATCTTTGGGGGGGGGGAAAAAAAAAAGAAAAAAAAAAACCACGAACACATGAAGGCTCCTATGCATTTTGTAATTTAATTATAAATGTAGTACTTACGTAAATTGAGGAGGCAGGAAATTTTGTTGAGTCTGAGGATTCTCCCTGAGAATATGCAAAAAAAAACAAAACAAACAAAAAAAAACTTTTATACGACACATTCATTATGTTTTAGGACTTAAGAGTTAATTCCCAAATGTGTTCATTTAAAAGCACAACATTTAAAATACTATGCACTCATTTCAAGAGTTACTTACGGCGCCACAACGGTTGTGAGTTTAAATGGAAGGTATCCATCTGGAAGTAAGGGAGGCGCCGCTGTTAAAAAAGTAAAAATAATAAAAATTAAAAATACTAAAATCTTAATATAAACCAAACAAGTACCATAAATGTGGGAATAGTAGCTCAGTGGTTAGGGTGTTAAGCTGTTAATTTAAAGCCAGAGTCTACCAAAGTCACCAATGTGGGACCTTAAACCTCATTGTTTTGAGGGTGTTATAACATCAATAACCCTGTTCATTGACCACAACCATCAAACTGGACTGTTAATAATTCACTTTAAATAAATGTGTTCACAAAGTGATCTTTTTACTAAATTTATAGTATTATGTAAATGGATTCTTTCATTAGAGGTCTGTAACACAATGAGTCAAAAAGTTCCAATTTCTTAGTTCAAAACTGCTAGTAATTTAGGGTTTTTCACAAACATAATATTGTGGAAGGTTCCAGGGCAATTATTAAAAGGCATGCAACACTGTAGTGAACATTACAGCAACCCTCAGTATTCTGTTCAAATTAGTCTATAATTAATACTTACAATGTTGGTCAGTAAAAAAAAAAAAGTTTGGTCAGTACAAACACTACAGAATCATTGTTTTGTGGTTCTGGGAGTTAAAACAATCTTGTTTCCATTGCATTTGTTTGTAATTGAGCTATGATTAAAAAGAAATAATTTTTGTAGTTTTTTCCTCATATACTCAGGCAGTGCTTACTCACCTGTAAAATATTTCTTGAAAGCTTCATTCTTATGTGGACAGTTGAACGATTCTGCTTGATACAATTGTGTGATGCAGCTTATGTCCCGAATACGATCTCCAAGGCAGAGAGAGTCCAAGTCTTTCTTGGTAAATGGTTGAATATTCTGGATTCTTCTACCCCCGTCTACATGAACATAAACAGAATCACAAAGAGAAAAAAAAATGGCTGTACACATTGTATTTTTGTCTATTTGGCAAAAACTAGAAATATTGTCAGTTACAGTATGTTAAGCAGTTTTCTAAATGTTTTCCTTTCCCCTTTATTGCATGGTGTTCAATTTTATTCTTGGGACTGCTCCTGCATTTATCTATTTTTGAACTTGCAGAAGCGGAATTTTTTATTATACAGCTTACAGCAGAATAAAACAGGGCACCACCAACGACAGACCGGTTATCGGTATCAGTAGATGAACTTGTAACTTGGTCTTTATGTCTCTAGGATTTACAATCTTCAGATAAAAGGGCCAATTGTAACTAAAACCAGCATAATTATCAAAGACAAAGTTTTAAAATGATGCCTTTTTGCACACATACTTTCATTCTGGCAAACATAGGCGATGGTGATTCCCCCAAGTTCTGAGTCACTGAAACGCAACAAAAATGTGCCACTGGGTTTATCCTGCAAAATGACATGGAGGTGCTGCTTTCCAATAAAGCCAAATATAAGCCTGTGGAGAAAAGCAAAACAAATTACTCGGTTTTGTTCAGGCCATCGTTATTTTGGTCGTCACATCAGAAATGATACATTTACATCAAGTTTAAAAGTTCCTTACCCATCAGTCCAGTAGGCCTTCAGACATTTCTTGGTCAGCTCAATTATGCCTTCAAACCATTGCCAGAAGGTAAATGTTCGTCCAGGAAGAACTTCCTGTATCAAAAACATGAATTTATTAACAAGAGCTTCTAAAAGCAGAAGAGAAATGGTTTTTGACAAAAACACTGATCAGTTGGACTGCATTTAACTTTGAGTAAAACACACATTCTCTGTGGCATCATTTCCATGAGCTTCTGAAACGATACAACATTTATTTTTGTCCAGTTTCAGATCTTGTACTGATGATGGAGATAGAGCCAAGACAGAGACTCCTCCAGCACACACATATACATATATATATGCACGATATTGATCGTATCGTAAAGTCAGTATCTATATATATGCGATATTGATCGTATCGTAAGGTCAGTATGTATATATATATATATATATATATATATATATATATATATATATGATATTGATCGTATCGTAAGGTCAGTATGTATATATATATATATATAATGTGATATTGATCGTATCGTAAAGTCAGTATCTATATATATGTGATATCAATCGTATCGTAAAGTCAGTATCTTAGAAAATTAAAATATGACTTAAGACCTTTGGCCTTGATTACTGCAGCAATGCGGCGTGGCATGGAGTCGATCAGTTTGTGGCACTGCTTAGGGGTTATGAGAGCAGAGATCGCTCTTCTGAATTGCCCTTAAACCAGGTAATGTTAGCTTTAGCACTGTGTGCCAAGTCCTGTTGGAAATTGAAATCTGCATCTCCAAAAAGTTGGTTAGCTGCAGTTCTCTTAAATTTCCTGGTAGATGGCTGCATTGACCTTGGACATCAAAAACACAATAGACCAACACCAGCAGATGACATGGCATCCCAAACCATCACTGACTGTTGAAAATTCACACTGTCTCTTGTTCAAGAGTGGCTTGACAGTCGAACCCCATGTCTTGCATACATCTGTGTGGGGTGGTTCTTGAAGCTCTAATACCAGCTGCAGTCCACTCTTTGTGAATCTCCCCCACATTTTTGAATGGGTTTTGTACAATTCTCTCCAGGGTGCATTTATTCCTATTGCTTGTAAACTTTTTTCAACCACATCTTTTCCTTTCCTTCGCCTCTCTATTAATGTGTTTGGACGCAGAGCTCTGTGAAGAGCCAGCCTCTTTAGCAATGACCTTTTGTGTTTTGTCCTACTTGTGCAAGGTGTCTATGTTTGCCGTCTGAAAATCTGTCCAAAAGTTCTACATCATCGTGTAGCCTACGGAACTAGACCTAGAGATAATTTAAAGGCCTTTGCAGGTGTTTTAAGTTCATCAGCTGATAAACCTTTTCACAATTTTCTTTATTGTGAAATAGATTTAAATTTGTATGTTATTTAGTTAAAAAATTGCCGACATTGCCCTTTGATTGTGTGATTATAATGAGCCTATAGAACCGATAAAACTAACCCACTATTGCCTGTTACCTGCCTGATGTTAACATATGTTTGGTGTTAAACTTGGAGTGTACCCAAGTCCTGAATTTATGTATGTAATGTGATTTTTTTTGCTCTACTGCATGTCAATTAATGGTAAAAGTGCAATAAAAAAAAAAAAATCTGAAATGACTATAGAAATTCACCTTGTTAAACTGAGACCACGATACGTATAAGTTGGCCCAGTTTTCGCTAATAGTCGGCCTGTCAAAGATCTTCTGAGCAAGACAATGTAAGTTGTAATGGTCCAGGGCCTTTGAAGTCTGCACCTCAAACATAAATTTCTGACACAACGCTTCACACATCTGAAGCCAGGACACTTTCTCAGGTACAATGAATGGGATTCTTTTCTGAGAACACAAGCACATAAACTGGTTAATGTCATCTTGGATAAAATCTGGCTTTGCAGTGCAGCAACTGCTACTTACAGCTTCAGAGAATGCACAGTCCCATATGATTGTGGCCATGGCATTGTTCTCTTGACTGCCGTGGACAATCACCACAACAGGAGCTGAAATTGCCTACAAGAGAAAGAAAAATCTCGTTAATCATCTCAATAATTACCGTTACAACAAAATAATAGTGCCATGCTGCACCAGAAGATTAAAAAAAAGAAACGATTATAAAAAAGTAAAACTGTCCTATTTTTAAGTAATGAATTATATTGACAATTAAAGAGCACATTTATCCTTTAACAAACACTGTATGAAACTGTATGTTTAACTCAATCACTGAAAAACATTTTTTTGGTTAATTTGTGAAATTAAGGTTGGAATTTAGTTTTCATCACTAGGTATTATTGGTTGAAAGTTGTACATTGCCGGTCATCACTAATTATCTGTGAAGAAAAAGCAAGGAGTTACCTTACACGTTTGCATAAGCCTGCTATTTAAGGACAACACAATTGTAAAACTGCTTTAAGAATATTAACTACTGTAAAAAGAGCTATATAAATAAATTTGACCATAACCAACTCCAGTTCAGATTTCAGAAAAATATTTTACCATGGCACCAAACCACATTATTTTTACTAATCTGAGCCAGCAACTGACCTCCTTCTGAGTAATCTAACATTTAACCTAAATCAATCAGGTTTCAATTTTTTTTTTTACATTGTTTTCTTGTAGGTCACAGTTGATTAAGGTGGGCACTGGTATGGTTCTTTTCTGTCAGTGCTTATCGGTTAATTATGATTAATGTTTATCTCAGTTTGTCATGCAACAATTACTGAGCAGTTTAACTCTAATCTGTTAACAACATTTTGGATGACTATTGAGCAGATGAAGTAATTAATGAGAGATAAAAACTGTTGTTCTTTTTCCTAGTGAGTTTCACACTAAATATTTTTTGCTAAAAGAATGTTTAGCAATACCACAACTACTACTCCTACTACTAATAAAAAATACCTAAAAAATGAGAACTATAACAAAGGTGACTAAAATAAAAATGACAAATACTGTACATACATAAAGTAAATTGTGCAATACAAATTCAGAAGATTGTAATAATTTGTTGCAGTACAGCTCAGTCATGCTAATGTTTATTGTTGATTTTCTTTTTTTTTCCGTTCTATATATATATATATATATATAAAGCATTATAAGGTTAGATATAAATACATACATACAATATATAGATGGATATAAAGATAAAATAAGAATTGTTATAGATACACTTTAATCTCTTTTATTATTACTACTGTGTGATATACTGTCCATGTCTCCATTGCTGTGGTCAACACTGAATTTTTCCACGGGGGGACTAATACAAAATGTACTTATGTTAAGTAAAAAATAACAAAAAAATTTGTTCTACTGCATGTAAAACCAGCTCCATTCAACAAAATCTATTTCACAGTTTGATCAAGCTCACAAAAAAATCAATCATAGAATTATCATTGGTTATATAAATTATGAATTACAGTGAGGTTATAAAGGTGAGGTACCTGGACAGTAAAAGGACGCTCATAGCCATTTATGAACAATTCTGTAGTAAAAACAAAAGCAAACTTCTCTTCCGTTACAGACTCTGAGCCTTTTCTGTCCGCTCGCTTGATCTTCTTAATAGACTGCAGAACAATAGTCACTTTATTTTGTTGTAAAATAAATGTGGTTTATTGTACAAGCAAACTTAAGTGGATATGCTACATGTGTGGGTTAAATTTTTACACATTTTTATAAAAAATGAAGTACAAACCATGTTTCTGAAAGTGGCAAATACATATTTGTTGGCTGTGTTGTGTTCTAACGAAGCAGTGCAGCTGGTCAAGTCACCTACATTCTCACTTAAAAAAAAAAAAACACACACAAAGTTGGTGGATGTAGTTGAGCTTGTACAATGTCAAAAACTTTCAATCCAAATAAAGGATGAACAAGTAAATGTATTTACAAATACATGTTCTCTGTTATCTATATGTCAGTTTACTGATTGTGTCAACATGAAAACTACATTTGCCATGGATGTGCTGTGTGGTTTGTGTGGTTTTGTTGCACATGTAGTGTAAGTGATCACTCTAAAAGTCATGTCAACCCACTGTAAAGAAATAAGACTAAAACTGACACAATGAGAACACCACTTTTATAATTCAAACCAAAGTAACAAGTATATTTGCACTACACTTCACAACTGCAGCTTTTAATTTATGTTAATGTGATTCTGTATTCAAGTGTTTAGCAAAGAACACTAGCTTTTCGTAAACCTTGTATTATTTTTCTTTTATTCGAACATGCGTCCTAGAAATCCATGCACTAGAAAACTAATTGATATTAAACAGAAATGAAGACGCCAAAAATATATTCAGTAATGTTTAACAGGAAACCAGGTAAAACATTAGACCGCAAACCACACAGTTTACAACTAACAGCCATTTTGTTTTATATTAAATATAACTAAAAAAAACAACTAATCTGTGACAAGTAATTAATTAGCATTGGAGCAGGTAAAAAAGAGTAAAGAAATGAACGTCCTACTATGTGTTTTCTCATATTATTTGGCTTTTGTCTGTTTGTGTTTAATGAAAACAATGGTTGCCACAACTACTACATTACTCCACAACAATAGAGAGGAACTCATGTTCCTGCCACAGTCTGAGGCTTCCCACATCGGTTCATTAACACTTTAAAATTTAAAAGCACGAGTTGCTACTATGAAGTTAAATTCTTGAATTGTTTTATTAGAATTTATGTAAATTCTGTAAGGTTAGAGTTTTATCCAAACATTGACACTTAACAGCTTAACTTTACAGCATGTAGTAAATATATCTGCATTCCTGCAAATGTTAATTATCAATTTCTTTTTTGTTCTACCTAACTTTATTGTAAAAGACATGTTTTATGGTTAAATTCAAATCAACTGAATCAATATTTTACCCAAGACTATACTTTAATTTAGATCTTATATATGCAAAGACACCATAAAAATCAACATTATGTAAAATGACCTGTATATGTATTTTCTAATGGACTGTTTTAAATCTGGAACTTTTTAAGAAGTTTAATTTAATTAGATTCACATTCACAAATACCTTTAACTTCACAAGTCGTTTAGTCATAAGAAAAAACATGGTGTTCAATGTAATTGGAGAAAAAAAACAATGTAATCATAGCTACCTTAAGTTCTTAAGATAACCTTCAAGTAGATCTCTGACTGAACAATGATTCATGATGTATAAAAATCAAGCTCTGAACTTGGGTTTTTTATTGAATATTTTATGCAAAAGAGCATAAACAAAATGTTGTTTTGTTTTAGGAATACTCGGATTATTTCTGGAATTATTTTCAACTGCAGTGCTTTAAAAGTTGAAAATGATTCCAGAAATAATCCCTGAGTATTCCTAAACCGAAACAACATTATTTAACTACCGTTCTTTCCTTACAGGCTCTTTTCCTGATCTAATGGCAAGAAGTGGTGGCACATCTGAGCTATGTAGCTTTCTGTGGGCAGAACTGCAACAGGAAGAATGCTGATAAGAAGAGTCATGTAAACATTTAAGGTTAGAGAAGAAGCACCCTGCATCACTGTAAGCAAACAGCTTCCACTGAAAATAAAATGTTGAATTTCGTTGTGGTATCTTAATTATCTGCGTCTTAAATGTTTAGGGAACATCTCTGTACAAAAAAGCAGTGGCCTGAGATCTGCTTATTTTCAGTGCACAAGTCATCGTGATCCACCTTCATCTTTCATCTTTTTTTTTTTAAAGCTTTAGTGTTTAAACATTTATTGCTTATATTATCAACATGTGTGTAAAAAAGCAATATTAGAAACACACAGCAAAAAAAAGCACTATTATTCTGATGATTTGCAGTAGCTGAGGATTCTCAAGCAGGCTTCCAAATAATCATCAGTGAGGGTGTACTGATATCTGGACTTAATAATTTTTCTTATGTGAGGAAAGGGCTGATTAATAAACGCTGTGAAATATGTGCCACATTTTCTTAGGTTTGGATACTTCCATCAAAAAATGCCCTTGACTTCTTTTAAATTTCAGTTTGTAAGACTAAAAGTTCATTTTTTACACTTTTTATTTTGTTTTTTAAAGTCCTGAGTGGGTTAGCCCATGTGGTACAGCGCTTAGCATACGAGAGGTAGTGGGATCGATGCCAATGGGATCAGTTCTACTGATGGCTCAGTGGTTAGGGTGTTGGACTAGCAACCTAAGGGTTGTTCGTTCAAATCCCAGCTCCACTGAGGATACCAGTGTGGGTCCTTTAGCAAGACCATTAACCCTCATTGGTCCAGGGATTCTGTATGTAACTCTGTGTTCTGGCCACACTTAAGTGGGATACTTGTAAGTCGCTTTGGATAAAAGTGTCTGCTAAATAACCAAATGTAAGTGTAAATAAAAGGACGCATGTTTGATTTCGATTTCATAAATGAAATCAGTTCTTTTTTGGCTTTAAAAGAGGACATACAACGACTTCTGATAGTCACGTACCCTGCTAGATTACAATGCCCAAGCTTGATTCAGGAAAGAAACTATTTCCTGTTTGCATGCGTCTGTGGGCCTGTTTTCTTGTCGCAGTTGTGTGTATAAATAAAGGTCAAAAACACTGCTTTAAACGTAAACGATAGGCTGGGAGTCTTTTTTGTCGTTTCTGTGCAAGATAAGATTACGTAATGAGGTGTTTCAACATGTGCATTGTGGGTGGTTACACAAGTATGTGCTCACAGCTCTTGTTGAGTATAATATTTATAATCTTACACTCATCTTTAGCAGAGAACGTCTAGCTCTTTGCATATCTAGGTGCTTAAATTCAAATGTGTGGGCTACATGGTGCATACAGTTGTGCAGATGTGTGTCTGTGCATTGTGACATTAGAAAGAAAACAAATGTTGTAGTCAATCTAGATTTGTGTTCTACTATGAGCAATTAAACAAAAATGTAGGACCTAATAAAATGCCTGTGTTGAGTGGTAAATGCAAATCCAAACTTTGGGGGGAAAAACAAAACAAAAAAAACGATTTCTAATAATCGACTTTGTACATGCTAATGTTGGATCTTTGCAGCTATTAAAATAATGTTTTTTTAAGATTATAAGATAAATGTAAATACTTTGACACTGTTTCCATTGTATATACCTGCATGGGTTGCTATATTTTTATTTATTTATTTAAATATAGTCAATGAAAATGAACAAGTGTGTGTACAGATGTATGGGAACCAAAACTTGTTCACACACTCACATAGAGAAGTTTCTCCCTAAAATGTAAATCATTCAGTTTCAAAGTATAAATGATGTAAGGTGATTGTCATAGGTTTGGTAATAGGTAATGTTAGGGCGGTAGTATTTATGAGTATTCGAAAGTCTCTATGAAATGTATGAATGTCGTTGTAAAGTCCCAACATCAAATAAAAACAATCGTGTCCGTGTCTGTGTGTTTAAGATCTTACGGCAATATGGGCCCTTGTGCGAGGTTCCTGGCCTGTGACTCGGTGATGATCTGTGCCTTCAGTTGTATTGGATTCCCTGGACTCAATTTCTCTCCTAATAGACAACGCAATGTGCTGGTGAATTTGGACTGGGTTTTAATCACCTGAGGGGGCTGCTTCTCTACCACCAGTGAGCTGAGGAATGAAAGAAAGCAGTGGAGACATCAGCACTGATCTATAAATATTTATGCAATGCCCTTGCATAATGGTTTTAATGTTTACAACATAGTATAAAAACAATCTCTTTATTGCATTGACAAGGCCTCACACTGAGACTACAACCACTAGTCTCAGAACTACCTAGGCACATTTTAGACCTTATAACTTTTCCTGGAGTGTACCATAATCAACTTTAACTATATACAATAAGTATATAGTGAATAAGTATCATAATGAATAAAAGCCAGTAATAGAATCAGTGACATTGTATACAGTTGGATAAAAAGATGTTTCTGTACAGAATGTCTGAATGGAGAAGGCAGTCTACTAATTAAAAGCACTTTCTTTATACTGTACTCATGTGGTGTGTTCATAAGCATTAATACTGAAATGTCACTGAATATAATAATACTTTTGGATGAGGTTCTTTAAAAGGAAGTCTAGTTTTTCTTCCAGCTGTTTAAACTGTTCACCACGTCCATGGTCACTTATTATATTAGTCAGCTCGTGTCTCAGATTTTTGTTAGCATCCAGGATTTGCTCACACCTGCCATGAGAAAGAAAAAAAAACGACAGAGAGAGATTAAGAGACAGTGAAAATACAAAAAAAACAGAGCAAGTTACCATTACATTTACACAAAAGTGTTAAGTACAACAAAATCCTTTTTTTCATATCCTCTAGTTAGCTTGTGGACAGAATGACGAGTCAGCAAGGAAAATACTCCCTTGAAGCAGAGAGGATTAAGAGGCTCGTTCATACAACATCAGTGTTTGAATTTAAAAAAAACACTTCTGAATAAATGGGCAAGCGCACGCAAATATAATGTGCACGTGTCCTATGCTTTTGTTCATATAGATTACTTTGCTGCCTTTTGTACACAGAGCTATTTAGTGTCAGACCAAAATCAGAAATTTAATCTTTTAACACATTTAAGGTACTTTTCTTAGTTCTAAGTTAGAACTAATATATTGCTTTTATGTTTTTTTAATACATTAATTATTATGAGGGTGACAAGGTTCGCCTCCCAGTGCTGGGGATTCCCGGTTCGAGTTCTTCCTGTGTCCGCATGGGTTTCCTCCAGGTTGTCTGGTTTCCTCCCACAGTCCAAAGACATGGATTCACGATAAATTGACTGCTCTAAATTGTCCCATATAGTCTGTGTACGTGTAATTGATTGTGTGCCCAGTGCCCTGTTTGGAGCGCTTGCCTAGGTGTATTTGCCCAGTGCCTGAGATATTCTCCCATGGATGGTATAGGGGAAACCTCCCCCCACGACCCTCAAAGTGGATTAAGCGGAAGATAATGAATCGATGAAAATGAAAATACTTTTTAAAAAAAAAAAAAAAAAAAAAAAAAAAAAAAAAAAAATTTTAACCACA
>JAOUQT010059948.1:0-10553 GCA_025769995.1 Xyliphius kryptos | reverse complement strand
CTACACCATACTAATAAATTATTGTGGTCTAAAACCAGGTGTTTCAGTTTCATTGTCTAACCCCTGTATGTTTGTGTATATATTAAAAATGCATATTTTTTTACATGTAATTTCTGTGTTTTTATTTTTTGGAATGCTCTGCAAATATGATGCAATGCACACTGAAGTGCATTCAATGGCTAGTAGTGTCCCATTAAGCCAGTACGTGTCTTGATGCTGTCCATTAAGGTTATTCCACCTCTTCTGTCGCCACATGTCCTGTCATAACACTTCTTTCAACACATCATGTGACTGCCTCACCACATGAGTATAATAACTTTATTATGCAGTAGGTCAGTCAACAGAATTTGTTACTTTACATACCAAATATATGAAATATTCCACTAGCTCCAAACGTCTGCCATCTGGATCTCCAGTATGTTTTCCGTGTTGGGTATTGCTATTGTTTTAGATGCATTGAAAAGTTTTCTCAGTACAAGACATAAGCTCATGTAGATCCACTTTTGATGTATACAATAAATGCCTTTCTGTAATATATAACTTTATGATTGTGTTGTGTATTTCTGAATTTTTAGTGCATTTCAGTTGTGAAATAAGGTGGATACGAAAAGTATTTAGACCCCTTGAAATTTTTCATTCTTTGTTTCATTGCAGCGATTTGCTAAAATATAAAAAAAAATCATTTTATTTCTCATGAATGTACAATCAGTGCCCCATCTTGACTAAAAAAAACAGAATGTAGACATTTGTGAAAATTTATCAAAAAGGAAAATCTGTAATATCACACGGTAATAAGTATTCAGACCCTTTGTTCAATATGAAGTAGAAGCATCTTTGAAGCTAGTACAGCCATGAGTCTTCTTAGGGAATGATGCAAAAAGTGTTTCACTTCTTGATTTGGGGATCCTCTGCCATTCTTCCTTGCAGATACTCTTTAGTTCCGTCAGGTTACTGGAGTTCTATCCAGAATATCTCTGTATTTGGCCGCATTTTTCTTTCCTTTAATTGCAACCAGTCGTTCTGTCCCTGCAGTTAGAAAATACCTTCATAACATGCTGCCACCACCATGTTTCATTTATGGGATTGTACTGGGCAAGTGATGAGCAGTGCCTGGTTTTCTCCACACCTGACACTTAGAATTAACTACAAGTTAAATATTCATATCATCAGACCAGATAATCTTATTTGTCATAGCCTGAGAGTCCTTCAAGTGTTTTGCTACCTTGACTCTTAATGAGAATGGCTAGTGACAAGCTGATTGGTCCATTGCATGTTACGCCTAAAACACACCCATGAATAATTAAGAGAATAAGAATAAGTACATGACTTTTGCACATTTCGAGCCACGCAAGGCATACTTTTCTTGTCTATATGATAACAAGGACACACTGACATGCCCTTAATCAAGCCTCACAGTAAAGGGGTACTATTGCCTATAGATTGCTTAAATAGGGGAAACACAAATGTTTAAAAAACATATGCACAGGGAATGACAAACTCAACACAGGTTACCTAAAAAAGGCTAATTAATAAACACACAATGACTCACGGAAGTCAGACATGGAAGCAGCCTTCATGCTTCATAAAGTTATAATGATAATGATACAAATTAAGGCTTAACATCTTTATCGTGCATAACTGTGCAAATGCAACTATTTAACTACCAGACCAGTTGACTATCAGGCAAACTAGCTAATTGAAACGATACTAAAATTATTTGAGCGGCAGGGTGGCACAGTGGTTAGTGCTGCAGCCTCAGGGTTTGAGCCCTGGATGGGGCAACCTGGGAATTTCTTTATGGAGTTTGCATGTTTACCCCATGTTCGCGTGGGTTTTCTCCGGGTGCTGCGGTTTCCTCACACAGTCCAAAGACATGCATTAACTTGTGTACTGATATGTGACTTTGCATATGATATGAAACTTGACTATGACCATAGTCTTGTCATTAGAATAGCCACTGGTTCTGAGGATGACATTAAACAATAAATAAATGAATAAGACATGCATGCTAGGTTTATTGGTCTTTCTAATTTGCCTGTTAATGTGTACAAGATTGTGTGTGTGTGCGCCCTATGATAGATTCGCAGCCTGTCTGCGGTTGTTCCTGCCCTTGTGGCCAGAGTTGCCGGGTAGGCACCAGCTTCCCCGTGACCCCAGAATTGGGATTAAGTGGGTATAGAAAATGAATTTATTAAAATTATTTGGCAAAGAAACTCTGTCTCAGATCAGGGAATATGGACCAAGCTTTGATAGCCATGTGTTTTCCGGTTTATGTTTTTGTTATGCTCTTTCTACAGTGTGGATTTTGCTTGGTTGTGAATTGCCTTGATAAAACTGCATTTGTTTTAAGATACTTGTGAATTATTAAGTTAGACATGTGATCATTAACTAGTTAACTAGTTATCATGGAAGACAGAATACCATGGAAGTGTTTATATTTACACATCATATTTATTACAGGCTTTATTTATTAGACACTGAAAGTAATAATCAGTTTACACGTTATTTTAATATGATTCTAGTGTATGATGTATTGCTGCTTTCCAAGTTCAAGCTTGTTGGAGGAGTTTGTGGCTGTTCTGGTCTGGGTAATACCAAACTCTGTGTAACACATCGTTTTTATCTTCAGCCACAGCTCTGCCATGACAAGTTCTTCTACACTTGAGTGGCTCTGACACACTGCTATGGTTCATGAGAAAAATAAAACATGGTCAGGATGCTGGGACTTACAACATGTCCTCCAGTCAGCTATGACTGTGTCAGAAAAGTGTCCCATGAGCCTCTATTACATGAACGTCTCTTTCTCCCTATAATGATGAATTCTTCCTTATTCTAGATTCATGGTTTCAATTACATGCCATTTTGAGCTGGAACAACAGAGTATGTGCAATTGTGGGGGAAAAATAGCTAACTCCTCTTAGACATAATGTAGTTCATATCAATAAATAAAAGATACAGGTCTTGGCTGATGCCTTATTAAGGATTTTATATAGAATTTGGTGTGCCAGGAAAAATTACATATACTGCATATTGTATAATCAATGCTACTTGCAAATGTTACTTCTGTCAGTTCCACTATGTCAAAGATAGACTGCTTATGCAACACAGAATAAATTGCTAAATTTACATTGGTAGTATGGCTCGGTTCGAGTATTTCCCTTCATATATATGTACAGGTGCATCTCAATAAATTGTAATATCATCCAATAGTTCATTAATTTCAGTAATTCAATACAAAATGTGAAACGAATATATTATATAGATTAATAACAAACACAGTAATATATTTCTGTTAATGTTGTTGATTATGTATTATAGCTAATGAAAACGCAAAATCATCATCTCAGAAAATTTGAATATTTAACACGAAACGTGTGCAAAGGTCTGGTCTAGTAGGTTACACAATCATGGGGAAGACATTGGCAGTCACTGACACACTCCACAAGGGGGGTATGACTCAAAAGGTCATTGCTAAAGAAGCTGGCTGTTCACAGAGATTTGTATCAAAGCATATTAATAGAAAGTTAAGTGGAAGAAAAAAAGTTTTAGAAAAAGATGCAAAAGCAACCAGGATAACCCCAGCCTTGAAAAGATTGTCAAAAAAGGCCATTAAAAACTTTTGGGGGAGATTTACAGGTAGTGGACTGCTGTTGGAGTCAGTGCTCCAAGAGCAACTACACAAGCACGTATCCAGGGAGATGGGCTACAACTGTCGCATTTCTTGTGTCAGGCTACTCATAACCAAGATACAACGTTAGAAGCGTCTTACCTGGGCCAAGGAGAAAAAGAACTGGACTGTTGCTCAATGGTCCAATATGTTATTTTCAGATAAAAGTAAATTTAGCATTTCATTTGGAAATCAAGGTTCCAGAGTCTAGAGGAAGAGTAGTGAGGTCTAGTGTGAAGTTTCACAGTCACTGATGGTTTGGGGCACCATGACATATACTGGTGTAGGTCCACTCTGTTATATATTTAGACCAAAGTCAGCGAAGCCGTCTACCGGTAAATTTTAGAGCACTTCATGCTTCCCACTGCCGACAAGTTTTTTAGAGTTTTTATTTTCCAGCAGGATTTGGCACCTATCAACACTGACAAATGTACTAATACCTGGTTTAATAACTACAGTATCACTGTGCTTGATTTTCCATTAAACACGTCAGACTTAAACCCAATAGAAAATCTATTGTCAAGAGGAAGATGAGAGGCAAAAGACACAACAATGCAGAGGAGCTGAAGGTTGCTTTTAAACAACGTGGTCTTCCATAACACCTGAGCAGTGCCACAGGCTGAGAGTCTCTATACCAAGCCGCATTGAGGCAGTAATTCGTGCAAAAGGAGCCCCGACCAAGAATTGAGTGCATTTACTGTACATACTTTTCAGTAGGCCAAATATCTGCATCAAACTTTCTTATTTTAATTTGGTGTTATATAATATTCTAATTTTCTAAGATAATTATTTTGGCTTTTCATTGGCTGCAAACAATAATCATCAACAATAACAGAAATAAACACCAGAAATAGATCACTTTGTTTCTATATTATGTATGCATTTTACTGTTTGTAAATAATGAATAATAAATAAATTATAATATGAAATAATGATAATAAAGATATTCTTATTTACTGAGATGCACCTGTATATAAATAACATTGGTGTAAAATACACAACACTGTAATATTACCAATGTAATATGGTACAACACTGTAATACATAACACTATTGTAATATTGTAACTCATATGAACAGTGCAACATTATCAAAAATTACAACATTTTAATATATTTATATATTAATGTTAGATTAATGGAGATTCACTTTAAAGAGGTCTAAATAGTCTGTAATAACTCAAACTCAACAAGCATTCAGAATGAAACAATATGCTGATATGTGAATGCTGGGATTCCCCGTGAATTAAGGCACCATTAAATGTCCATTTTTGATTCTGAATGACTACTCAATTCAGGAGCACCACAAATATGTCTGGCAGAAAACAGATATAACTCAATAGTTTGCATGTATTGCAAATAATTATTCTTATGTCAGGGTAAGTAATATATATATATATTTTTTTTAGGTCAGATTAGTTCATTCAAACGAAAGTTACAAGGTAATATTTAAGGCCTGCTTCAAGTGCCTTATTCACTGCCCTTCATATAGGAAAAATTATTGAGTGCAGGTAACTTAAAAGGCACTTAAAATCACTTTCCCTCTAGAGCAGGAAAATAAATAAATAAGAATCTATTTTGGTGCCCTTACAATAGTAATGGGTGCAGTTATTATGCCCCTGTTGTCAGTCTAAGAAAGTGTGCCTTTTCCAGTACAGAAAATATAAAATGGTCTGTATAGATTACGTTTACAGGTGTACACCAATATGTTCCCAATTATGTACGCCTCTAATCTGGAGAAGTATTATTCAAATAAATAAAATATGATGTAGTATAGTAAAGAGTGACACTACATGTGAGAATGCGAGCAGGTTTTCTAAAGCATGCCCCTCTAGCTCTAATGAATGCCACTGATCATCCACAATGGAATAAACTTTGAACTCCTGCTGGTACTTTTTTATGATGAAAAAACATCTCTTAGATACCCTTCTAACTTTTTTCAAGATGGCCAAATATTTTGGAAAATATTTAGTTATATTAGATTTTAGAATTATGCAGCAATTTTAGCAATTTGATTTAATTTTATCTGTACTTTTTATGTTTGTATTGATTTTATGGCATTATTTAGGTTATATTAGATAACATAAGGTTAATTGTATTCAAGAGAAAAAGGTAAAACAAATTCTTGTTAGTTATACGCACTAATTTCCATTGTTAAAATCTACATGTGACAGTACACATAGCTGCAGTGTCATTTTTAACCTTCCAATATAATTCCTGTTCTTGTAATACTATAGTAGTTTCTCTCCCATCTCATATGACAGCTACCAACCAGGCAACTCAACCAGGAAGTCTATCACATTCTTCCGTCAAGGTATTTGAAGCCAGCCAACCACATCTTTTCAAACTGCTGCTTTTGCAAAATCAGGCAGCAGTGTTACAGCCTCAGAGAAAAGCTCTTCCACCACTTCTGTATGCTTGAGCTCACAGATGCCCATAATTGGCTAGTGACACTTTGACTGATATGGAAGAGAGAGAATGCAACACTTGCCTAAGAGCGCAGACATAAAGATGGATTCACAGATGGATTTATCTTCATCTGGATTCAAACGTACAATTTCCGGATAGAAGGGAAACCCATTTCTTGGGAGCCCTCTGTTATAATAAATAACTTTGTACTTTATTACATTGTTACTTTACTATATTAGGACTTTAATACATAAAATACAGCAATATAATATAATATGTAATAATATGTGACAACTGATATAAACACAAAGGCAAGGGGCAAACTTTTGTCAAGCTACAATACTGAGTTACATTCACTGAGTTACATCCACTTAAATTGTTGCTGTACAAAAATCTAGCTTTATGCTAACCATGTACTTAAATGGTGTCAAGCTTGGGATGGATCATCACACAGTGGAAATGTGTATTGTGGTATAACGAATCAGTGATCCAAATATTTTTGGCTGGACTAAAATAAAGAATAAAAGGACTAGCTGGACTATATCAGCTACAAGTAAAAAATGTTGTGTCAGTGACGAGGCAAAATTAATGTAATCTTTTGTGATATCAGTATTAATGCACTGATAATGAGACATATGCTAATTTCAAGTCAATAATCAAAGGATGTATATTATCTGTTCTATTACACATCTTGACAAACTGGGGCGGCACAAACTGTGCCCGAACATTGCCAGCTTCTCCACAAACGGGGAGCACGCCATACAGCGCCCTACTCCTTCATAAACAGTGGAACGCACCAAAAAGAGCCCCACTAACCCCCACATATACCTCGGCCTAAGCCTACCTCCGGGAACCGCTAATCGGCTTCGGAGTACCATCGTCCCTGACTAACTGACAGGTTGGAGAGAGAGTTAATAATGGTGCAACACCGGAGTCTGAGATCTGAGCTACTTAAATAACATCAGACTCAGGTGTCACAATTCTGTGCCTAATGGTGTCAGTCACCATGACGCACCATGGCGCTGTGGTGTCAGTCACCATGACGCTGCCTTTTTTCTACTGCTGCCCACAGCAGAGTGCCAACAAGGGAGCCTCCATTGCCCCTTGGTGGCCAGCAGCGGTATCTGACCCCTAACAAATACTAGACCTAACTTTATTAACAAATGAAATGAAGTTGATAAAAAAAGAAATATGAAGTTTATTAGGTTTAGAGTAAATGTTGTCACACACAATACATTTTCTCTGATCTGTGGTTGTACAGGTGCTGGTCATAACATAAGAATATCATGATTTATTTTCAGAATTCCATTCAAAAAGTGAAACTTGTATATTATACATATTCAGTACACACAGACTGATGTATTTCAAGTGTTTATTTCTTTTGATTAGATGATTATAACTGACAACTAATAAAAACCCAAATACAGTATCTCAGAAAATTAAAATATTACTTTAGACCAATACAAAAATGATTTTTAGAAATCCTGCCAACTGAAAATTATGAACATATCGGTATCAGCATGTACATCACTCAATACTTAGTTGGGGCTCCCTTTGCCTGAATTACTGCAGCAATGTGGTGTGGCATGAGGTCGATCAGTCTGTGGCACTGCTCAGGTAGCATAAGAGCCAAGGTTGCTCCAATAGTAGCTTTTAGCTGGTCTGCATTGTTGTGTCTGACGTATCGCATTTTATTCACAATACCCCATAGATTTTCTATAGTGTTAAGGTCTGGTGAGTTTGCTGGCCAATTAAGAACAGAGATACCATGGACCTTAAACCAAGTACTTGTAGCTTTGACACTGTGTGCAGCTGAAGTCAGTGCTTCAAGAACCACCAAGAACAGACATATGCAGGACATGGGTTTTAGCTGGCGTATTCCTTGTGTCAAGCCACACAAAAGAGAACGTCAGAAGAGTCTAAAGACAAAAGGGACTGGACTGCTACTGAATGGTCCAAAGTTAGGTTCTCAGATGAAAGTAATTTTTGCATTTCCTTTGGAAATTCAGGTCCCAGAGTCTGAAGTACACATAATCCATGTCACTTAAAATCTAGTTTAAAGTTTTTACAGTCAGTGATGGTTTGGGGAGCCATGTCATCTGCTGGTGTTGGTCCACAGTGTTTTCTGAAGTCCAAGGTCAGCACAGCCGTCTACTAGGAATTTTTAGCACACCTTATTATTCCTGCTCTTGACCAACTTTTTGAAAGATGCTGATTTCATTTTTCCAACAGGACTTGGCACCTGCACACAGTGCCAAAGCTACAAGTACCTGGTTTATGGACCATATTGTCCCTGTTCTTAATTGTCCAGCAAACTCACCTGACCTTAACACTATAGAAAATCTATGGTGTACTGGGAAGAAGATGCGATACGCCAGACCCAACAATGCAGAACAGCTGAAGGCTACTATTGGAGCAACCTTGGCTCTTATAGCACCTGAGAAATGCCACAGACTGACTTTCTGCCACATCGCATTGCTGCAGTAATTTGGGCAAAAGGAACCCCAACTAAGTATTGAGTGCTGTACATGTTCATATTTTTCTATTGGCCAACATTTCTAAAAATACTTTTTTGTATTGATCTAAAGTAATATTCTAATTCTTTTGAGATACTGAATGTGGGTTGTTTATTAGTTTTCAGTTATAATCATGAATAAAAGAAATTAGATAGTAAAAGAAAAAGACATTTTAAATATATCAGTCTGTGTGTAATGAATGTGTATAGTATATAGGTTTTACTTTTTCAATGGAATTATAAAAATAAATAAACTTTTTTTAAAGATATACTAATTTTATGACCAGCTCCTGTATCTCCTCCTACAGTTATTTATATAGTGGTTACGGAAAGTATTCAGACGCCTTTGAAATTTTCACTCTTTGTTTCTTTGCAGCCATTTGCTAAAATCAAAAATTTTTATTTCTCATTAAATGTACACTCAGGACACCATATTGACAGAAAAAAATACATAAACATTAATAGATTTTTGCAAATCTATTAAAAAAGAAATCTAAAATATCACATGGTAATAAGTATTCAGACCCTTTGTTCGGTATTGAGTAGAAGCACCTTTTGAGCTAGTATAACCCTGAGTCTTCTTGGGAATGTTACACTTGGATTTGGATCCTCTACCATTCTTCCTTGAAGATCCTCTCCAGTTCCATCAGGTTACTGGAGTTCAGTCCAGGATATCTCGGTACTTTTGCCGCATTCATATTCCTCAACTGCAACCAGTCGTCCTGTCCCTGCAGCTGAAAACCACCATGTTTCATTGCTGGCATTGTATTGGGCAGGTGATGAGCAGTGCCTGGTTTTTCTCCAAAAAGTTCAATCTTAGTCTCATCAGATCAGAGAATTTTATTTCTCATAGTCTGGGAGTCATTCATGTGTTTTTTGGCAAAATCCATGTGGATTTTCATATGCTATAAAGGCCACATTGCTACAAAGGCAACTGGTTGAGGGCTGCAAAGATAGTTCCTCAAAGTGAACTTTCTCCTATCTCCTAAATGCATCTCTGAAGCTCAGCCACAGTGATCTTTGGGTTCTTCTTTACTTCTCTCACCAAGGCTCTTCTCCTATAATTGCTCAGTTTGGCTGGACGGCCAGGTCTAGAGTTCTGTTCGTCCCAAACTTCTTCCATTTAAAGATTATAGAGGTCACTTAGGAACCTTGAATGTGGCAAAACTTCTTTTGTAACCTTGGCTAGATCTGTGCCTTGCCAGAATTCTGTCTCTGTCTTTGGGCAGTTCCTACGACCGCATGATTCTCATTTGCACTGTGAGCTGTGAGGTCTTATATAGGCAGGTGTGTGCCTTTCCTAATCAAGTCCAATCAGTTTAATTAAACACAGATGGACTCAAATTAAGGCATAAAATAATCTCAAGGAGGATCAGAAGAAATGGAAACATGCGAGTTAAATGAGTGTCACAGCAAAGGGTCTGAATTTTTATTACCATGTGATATTTCGGTTTTTACTTGAGCAAATGGCTGCAATGAAACAAAGAGTGAAAAATTCAAAGGGGTCTATGTACTTTCCATACCACTGTTTATCAACACATCACAGACACTAAAACCTCCACCATATTTTAAAAAAGGTTTGTTTGCTTGTAGTTAACTATAATATTAATGTAGTTGCTCACTGCATTCATTTTTCTTCAACACAAAATATCCTGTAACCCAAAACAGCTGTAACCCAAAACAGCTGTAACCCAATCAATTTACAAGCTACAGACACAAAATGTGGCATGCTCCAAGACATGGTACTTCAAATTAGGGACAGATAACAGGCTTTAATTACTTTTAAATCACTCTTTAAATCTTAGACATGATAAGCTAAGGAAAAGTGACAGTTGTTACACAAGCAAACGTCTAAAATTCATGTACTTTTTAAACTCTGTTTAAACTTTAAATGGTACAGATACAGGGGTTAGACAATGGAACTGAAACACCTGGTTTTAGACCACAATAATTTATTAGTATG
>JAOUQT010059940.1:0-10553 GCA_025769995.1 Xyliphius kryptos | reverse complement strand
TACATGTTAATAAACACAGTCTTAAATGCTATATTATATACTGTGTATGCACATATATAAAAACACACACACACACATATATATATATATATATATATATATATAACAAGTTTTTTAAAAATAGTGGATTTGAATTATAAACAGTTAAAAAATACAATAACCCACATCAACAAAACTGTAGTTATTTATTCACATACAAAATATATTTCATTCCAAAAGTTCAGACTAGATTTTAAAAATCCCTTAAGTAGAAAATTCAAACTGTAAGAAGAGTCAGAATTAAGAAGTAAAGCGAAGTACATATTCCTTTTTAAAATGGCACAGGTTTAAAACAATTCAGTCAGTTAAACTATTAAGAAAATATAATTTCTCATTCTATGGTTTCATATAAATGTTCCTGTAAAAATTCAAAAAGGAAAAAAAAATGTATGAGGAAGACATCGATGCAGAATTAAGTAGTAGACATGTAGAGCAGACCAGGCCATACAAACAAAAATGGTTCCACAATACAAGGAATTCACACACACACACACACACACACACTCACACACACCTCAGAGAGGCAAGATTCCAGTGAAAAGAATTTAAAACAGGAAGAACAGAAAACTGAAGGACATTTTTTTAAACTCACAATCAACCAGCCATAACATTACACTCACCTGACTGATATTGTAAACATATTGCTCAATGGGATTGTGATCTGACGAATCTGAAGTCTAGGTCAAGAACTTGACTTATTTATGTTCCTTAAATATCCTGGGAACAATATTTGCAGCGTGTCAGGGCACATTATCCTGCTGAAGAGAATAGCATCAACATAAATGAGTGTATGCGAAACTAAACAATATTTAGGTAGATGTACATATCAAAGGAACAGCCACAATAACAGCAAGACACAATATTTCCCTGCATACCATTAAATATTATGGCTGATCAGTGTACACTCTTGAAGGACATCGTCAATGGGGTCAGCAATGGCAAAAAAAGTTGGAATCAAGTTGCAAAGTACAATTTGCGAATAAAAATTGAATCAAAATTCCATATTATATTCATATATATGCCTGTATGTGATGCAGTGCTGTCTAAGCGCCCAATGCTCACGGGCACCCAGTATGGTTTTCCAGCCTTGATCCTTACGCACAGAGATTCTTCTAGATTCTCTGAATCCTTTAATAATATTAAGCATTGGTGATCTACTTCTGAGAGCCGCTGCCACTTCAAGATGCTCTTTTTATACCCAGTCACGTTGATAACCTATTGCCAATTGACTTAATGAGTTGCAGTTGTTTGCACCTTTACTTTTCCAGCCACATATTGCCCCGTCCCAACTTTTTTGAGATAGGTGCTATCACGAGATTTCAAATGAGCCAATATTTGGCATTACATTTTTAAATGTCTCACTTGACATCTGTTATTTTGTCTATGTTTTATTGTGAATACAATATAAGATTTGTAAATGATTGCATTCCGTTTTTATTTATAGTTTGTACTTTGTCCCAGCTTTTTTTGTAATCGGGTTTGTAAATGAATAGGGTAGAGGGCTGGGGACAAAGATATTGCTGGTTCGAGCCAGCCCCACTCCAGGGAAATCATGGCTTTGCCAATGAGCAAGGCACCCATTCCCCCCCAACCACCAACTGCTCAATAAGGGCAGAACACTTCTACGGATGTTCATAGCTGGATGGATTAATTGCAGAGAACAATTTCCCTCCGGGGGTCAATAAAGAAATCAAAATAAAAAGATTTTCTGTTGATCATGACTGATTTCAACTGGTAGCATTTCTGTGCCCACACTGGATTGACCAACAGAGAGTACACTAGGAAACACAAGATGCTCAGTGCAGACAGAGAAACATGAATGTAGCTTTAGACAAACCAGGAATGTCTCAGAGTAATAATAAAAAAAATGATGAGATGTCAATATAATCAGTTAAAATAACGGTGTTTAGGTTTAAGCTATTAATAATTATTAACAAGCTCTGGAGGAAGACCCAGTTGCTCTCAACTGTACATTGGTTTGGATAATAAAAACCCAAAAAAAGGTGCAAGCCCGATCTCGTCAGCTGTTGCACCCCTGGAGAGCAACACAAACTCCTCTACCACCTAAAGTTGAGCTAAAGTGGATAGACAGAAAGTAACTTAATTCAATAATTCAGTAATTTAATTCATTGTTAATAAAAAGAAAAGAATCAACACAAAAAAAGATAAAATGACAAAGACTGTGTGAGAAAGGATTGATAGTGCTAGAGAGTTTGACAGTGTGAATGAGACGTTAAAAAGTGCATGTGTATGAGTTTGTTGAACTGTCACACTCCATCAAACTCTCGGGCACACAATATCAGATTGTAAGGCAGTACAATAGTTCATGTGAGAATGCTTGATAGTTTGCTAGAGAGGTCTGATTAGTGCGCGAGTAAGTATTTGATGGTCTGCAAGAGAGGTACAGCGTGTAAGACATTTTCCACCCCTCTCAGGGTACGGCTGGACAAAATACAGCCTACATAGCCCCATATTCTTACACATGCGCGCACACACACACCCAAATAGAAAAAAATAAATGGAACGACATCTTGAAGTTTGTAGTATCTCTCGTTTTTGTACGGTTTCCAGTGGCTAATAATTAAATTTCACTTTCTCAATGTCACTGATCAGATTCCGTGCCAGAAAAATTCCCACCATCTGAAAGGACACACACATATTTGTTCATTACATATTTACACACTTTAAATTATCCAACATTAGGACTAACAATAACTTACATTCATATACACATATATGTGATGGGTGTGTTTGTGTTCATGTAACAGTCAGGTATGTGTGGAAATATAACTAAAATGTGTGTATGCACACAGTACGTACAGGCACCTATAAAGGTGAGGTATATAGTTGTGTACATGTGTGTGCCTGTAACTATGATGTTTGTGCACCGATAACAGTAAGTTGTGTGTGTGAGAAAATCTTTAGACTCTGGCTGGGCCATTTCAAAACCTTAATCTTTTTCTGGTGAAGTTATTCTTTTGATGATTTAGATGTGGGTCTGGGGTCATTGTCGTGCTGAAAAAAAACAGCCCCAAAGCACGCCTTTTTGTCTCTGAAGCCTCCCTGACTAGTTTTCTTCTTGTCTTATCATCAATTTTGGACAGACGTCCTGTTCTTGGTAACGTCACTGTTGTTCCATGTTTTCTCCACTTGGTAATGACAGTCCTCTCGGTGTTCCATGGTATATTTATGAAATTGGAAATTCTTTTGTAGCCTTCATCTAACTGATATGTTTGAATAATGAGATCCCTCTGATGCTCTGGCAGATGTTTGTGGACCATGGCTTGTGCTGGATGATGTGGCTACAAAAATGTCAGAACAAGCCTACTAGAACATCTGAACTTTATTTGGGGTTGATCAGAGGCACTTCAATTGGTGACAGGTGTGTGCTGACTCCAATTTAACATGAGTTTGAATGTAATTGGTTAAATCTGAACACAGTCACACCCCCAGTTCTAAAAGGGTGTGCACGCTTATCCAACCACATAATCTTAGTTGTTTTTTTTTACTTCTTCCCCCTGAAAGGTTTCAGTTTGTTTTTTATTGCATTGTACAGGTTATAGGTCACATTAAAGGTGGACAAAGTTGTGAAAATATTTGTCTTGTCATTTTTTTTGGCATTTGGACAGGGGTGTGGACTTTTTATATCCACTGTAAGTATTTGGTCACTTACAATCAAGCAAGATTTCTGGTTCTCACAGACCTGTAACTTTGTAACTTTTATGTCCTCCACTTGTTGCCTGTATTAATGACACCTGTTTGACTTCATTATTTGTATAAAAGACACCTGTCCACAGCTTCAAACAGTCAGTCTTGGCAAAACTCAACCATGGCAAGACCAAAGAGCTGTTGAATGACACCAGGAATTAATTTTGTAGTCCTGCCCCAGGCTTGGAAGAGTGAATCTACAATATATTAAATAGATAAACTTGGGAGAAATTGTAGGAAAATGGAATAAATACAAGACCATTGATAATCTCCCTCGATCTGATGCGAGTCCCAGACGTGTGCCTATACTTATGCTATCTGAAGTTTGCCAGGGAGCATATAGATGATCTAGAAAAGGATTTTGAGAATATCATGTGGTCAGATGAAACCAAAATGAAACTTTTTGGTAAAAACTCAAATCGTCATCCCAAGAAGACCATACTTACTGTGAATCATGGTGGTGGAAACATTATGTTTGGTGTTAAGGGGCCATGTAGAGATTTTAACGTAAAACCTCTTTCCATGAACGTTTCAAAGTACTGGAATGGCCTAGCGAGTCTGCCGACCTCATTTCCAAATAAAATTTGTGGAGGGAGCTGAAAGTCCATATTTCCCCTAAAACATCTGCATGGAGGAATGTGTCAAAATACCAGCTACAGTGTGTGTAAACCTGGTGAAGACTTACAGGAAACATTTGACTGCTTTTATTGCCAAAAAAGTGTATGTTACAAAGTAGAGTTGAACCTTTGTTATTGGCCAAATACCATTATAATTTACAATGAAATTCTATACGAATCCTACATTTTTTTCTCATTTTGTCTCATAGTTGAAGTGTAACCCATGATAAAATAATTCTGTTCACAAGTTCAACCCAAATCACTAATTAACATGTTCAACATATTGGATTAACATCTTTTACATACACTTGTGTTTTATGTTTGAAATTTACATTTGTTGGATCAAACTGAATTTGTTAAAAATGTAAGCTTCTATTAAAGGTCCTATTGTTAGCATCTCTTCTTCTTTGTCCGTGTTAATTTGTAGAATGTTCTTCTCATCCAGATATACATTAAAGATAGCTCAATACAGAATATATTATAAAATTATTTATTAGTTGTTTAGTAATCAGTACATTCACGACATATAGGATTAATACACAAATGTAAGGGGTAACACTCATAAGGGTCCGTATGGAAACAACACGGATCAAAGTTCCATGTATATTGCCTTAGTTCATAAATAGATGTATGCACTAAAAACTGTACACCCTAATATGTAATCTGAGCAGCAACATAAAATCATAAAAATTAATAATATGAAGTAATACAAATCATATTAGTATGAGAACATTCATCAACACCCCCATTTGTTCTTATAATCACAAGTCATATACAGTGTCCTTTTAATTCTCAAACAGCTTGACTTGACTTTAAACTTGACTTTAGATACAGACTTTGTCAATATGTATGCAACTCTGTAGAGCATTACTCAATTAAAGTTCTTCCCTCATTCAGTGCATTACGAATGAAGTGATATTTCACATCAATAAGTTTAGACCTTGATCTATGCACTGGATTTTTACTCAGTGAAATGGATCCCTGATTATCACCATAAATAGTTGGACAAGTGAAGGTGCTATTATCCATTCCCTTTAGGAGCTGAGTTAGGTATATGCTTTCCTGAGTAGTGTTGGCTAGACAAATATATTCTGCTTTGCAGGTCGACAATGCCACTGTTGATTGTTTCTTTGACTTCTAAGAAATAACAGGCCCTTTTCTTGTCAGACTAAAACAGTAATCTGTAGTGCTAGGTCTATCCTCTACAAAGAAGGACCCGTTAGAATCACTGAACACTAATAGTCTTAAAGCTTTTGTTTTCTTGAAACATAGTTCATATTAATCAGTACCTTTCAGATATATAAGTACATTTTTGGCAGCCACTAAGTCATGCTCTTTAGGTGTTGTTAAGGTTTATGACAATTTACTGACAATGTCTGATCTGATGCAAGTCATTGCAAATATCAAGCTTCCAACAATTTCTCTGTATTCTTTGTTGGCTTTTATCTCAATTTTTGTTTTCTTTTTTGTGTTACATTCCAATTTTAATTCACTTGGGGTAGCTCTAGGTTTACAATTCTTTCAAGCATTTCGACTATGTACAGTACCTTTTCTGATTAATCTTGATTTCTTTCCCTTTGAGTTCAAACTGAATGCCCAAAAAATTATATTTTCCCTAGATCCTGGGAATACTTCTTTTGTTTCTTCAAACTTGCTGCATTCTTGGCCACTACTTTCAGCAATGAATAAGTCATCTACCTAAATGACTATGATTGTCTCATTTTCAATTTAATTTCCGTACACACAGTATATAGCCTGATTTTTCTCAAAGTTGTTTTGTTTCAGACGATCATTTAAAAGTTTGTACCAATTTCCTCCTGACTGTTTAAGGCTGTACAGGGACTTTCTCAATTTGCATACTAACTTTTATCCTGTCTCTGATATCTTTTTAAAAACCCTAGTAGTGCAATCTTGGGTCAAAGTCCCCTATCTGTTATGATGTGGGGCTTTGCTTCACAGTCCACCATTAGTCCATACATTTTATTACTGTCTGGAAAAAATGTTTACTGACCTTGAACACGAAGGTTTGGTTTTGCCACTATGTTTTTCACACAGCGGAATTGGTCCTCAGCATTTAACTCATCTGTGCAGTTAAACACACAAATACACACACAGGTGAAGTGAGCATACATGCCTGGAGCAGTGAGCAGCCAGCACAGTACCCGGGGAGCAACTGGGGGTTAGGTGCCTTGCACAAGGGCACTTCAGCAATGACTTGTCGGTACTTGGAATCAAATCAGGGACCTTCCGGTCGCAAGGCTGGTTCCTTAACCACAAGCCTACGACTGCATGTCTCGTCACTATGTGTTTAACTTCTATGGTAGTTGCACCACTTGGGTAATCCTTTATGGCGGCAGTCACGTGAAATTTGACCACGATTTCCATCCATAGCATGTTACAGATGATGGGCCTATGCCAGCTTTCAATACATTGTCAGAAAGGCAGGCCTTTAAGAATCATTGCTATTATCATTCCATCACTTGTAACTTTTTGAGCATTTCTTAGAGAAGTCACTGCTTTCTCAGCTCTAATAATATAGTCCATTACAGTCTCAACGTATCCTTTCTTTTAATGAGGTTAGTTCAGTGTTCAAGGTTATAATTCTTGGCTTACCCCGACTAGCATAGTGGCTGCAGAGTATTTTGAGAGCTTCTCTCTGTCATCCATGGCCTCGTGCTTTTATTATAGAGAATTTTATCGTCTGTATTAATTCAGCATACCACTCCTCATTCATTTCTTTGTTGACATCATTCTCGCATAATATTGTTTCTTTTAACCCATCATCCTTAAATGCCCAAGAAATTTAAATTCCCAAAGATCATAATTATTTTCTTCTTCGTCTTTTGCGCTCCTAGGCCCATGACCTGTTAATGTTTCTTCTTTTCTGTCCATGTTTATTTGTAGAATCTTCTCACTCGTGAAATGTGAAATGCTTTACTCTCTGCAATTCCAGATTTCAACACTCTGTACCCTTTACTGTATCTGAAAAAATCAATTTTAATTTAAATGTTTGGCTTAAACCACAGTAAAATGTTAGTGACACTGAGCAGCAGAAATGCCTTCAATATAACCAAAATAATAAAAACAAATACAGTAACGTCTTTTGTGTTTCTAATGCTTTAGGCTATATTTTTTTTCCTGAGATAAAATGGATGATAAAAGCAAAACACAAAATGTGAACTTCAGAATTTCTTGTTCTAGTAAAGTATATAATAGGTGAGAGAAGTTTGATAAATGTTCACTCATCTAGTGTACTTAGACACACTTGTTTGCTCTGGGTTTTCTGTGTTCAGTATAATCGATGATTGGCAGAATTTTTTAAGTACCATAGTTTATAGTTGTGTTTTAAAAGCCCATTTATTTTAAAAACCCCAGTTTAATTAACCCAATTACTTAAAGTAATTATAGGTACACAATTGGGTACTTTAATCATTACTGAATTGGAAAGAACAGGTTCATTGTGTTACAAATGTATTGAATATACTGAAAGTATAGTCATGGTGTATTAATCAAACAAGCATTACTGTACACTACTTATTACTCATAATTAATCATTTCACAATAGTAAGTAGTTAGAGCAGGAAATATGTGAATTTGTAGATGCAAATTTAATGTTCACTCTAATGACTTGCTTATGTTACATGTAATTTTTGTACAGCGACCTACGTATGTCATGTATGTCATATGCCGTCATCGCCTCACAATTGTTGGCTGCAGGGACGAGTCAGCTTTCTCAATCGCCCTCTGTCTCATGTTGCTTGAAGCAGTCTGGCCCCTGATATTTCAGTCCACATTGTGATTTTGTCTTGGTCTTCCATGTCTTCTAACTTCATCCACCAGTCCTGTCGTTACACTTCCTACAATGTTGTTATCTAGATGCCTCATCACTTGACCATAGTAAAGTAACTTGCATGATCGATAATTAGCCTGTTAGGTATTCGCTGGGATCACGGATACTGGCTGTGTTTAGTTTTAATATTCTGAGATGGACGTGGACATTGGTTTTATGTTGTCATGCTTTAGTTATGTTAAGGTTTTAGATTATGCACACCTATTATGCTGCAGTATTTTGTAGGTTTTGTATTTATGTTTAGGGTGCAAGTGCGCTTTTGTTGTGTTAAATGTGTTGTGACAGAATTCAATGATTGTGCTTGTCTATTTATTTTCTTGTGGGCTTTGCTCTTGTAAGTTTAGTTTGTTGTGTATTGTTTATTGTTCTAACTTCCATGTACGATCTGTCATTGGATGATGACGATGTCCTGGGTAGGGACAGTTATCCCCGCTCATGACATCCTCAGATTCAGGTGAGGCATACTTTTCTTCTTGCACGCCCACTTCCGCATTCCAGAAGAGGCACATGTTCTCTAATGCGCACACTTGCTCCTCAAGTAAAAAGTGGAGAGTGCAAGAGTTCTGTGTAATGTATAAAACTGTTTCAGGAGGAGAAGAATAAGAAAGCTGAAGCTATAACCTCATATAAAGCCTGGAAAGAAAAGAAACAAGAAACTCTGAGAGTGAAAATCCAAGAAAATCAGGAAATGATGAGAAACCTGCAGAAAGAGATGGAAGATAAACAGGAACGAAAAGAAACTGCAAAACAGGTACAAATATTAAACAATTATTAAAGGGGTATAATTGTTACTCAGATATTAGAGTATTATTACACATATATTACATTACCTCTGAATTCAATGGCCTAAAAAAATCACAATAAAAAAAAAGTATTGTCAAAAAAATCTTTAAAAAATTCAGAGGAAACATACGGCATTCTAAGGATCAGCAATAGAGCTCTTATAGAACCGACCAAAAAAAGGTAAATAAGTCAGGTGTTTTGAGTGATATTATGGGGCATCGCTCCTGCTTTTATTAACATGCTCTTTTAAATATGCAAATATTCTTGTGAAATTATTATGTGCTGATGAGTACTGGAGATTATGCTCACAAAACATTCACATTCAGAATGAGACTCGCTTCGTGAAGAGCCGTTTTTGAAGCATGCTTCTGTATGCAGGCATAACCTGTATGTCAGAAATAAAAACATTTTGGAAAATAAAAACATGTTTACTGCTGTTCTTATGGAAAGTATCACACAGTAGTGTCAGGTCCCCGTGAACTTTGAACATTGAGTTATGGGGTTTCCGGTGGAAATGGCAATTGGGTCGAAGCAGTAATGTGACTTTCAGCTACACAGCTGATCCTTGTCATTTAATTATAATTAGGACATTTAGGTTAAGTTTTAAAACACTGTTATTGTCGGTCATTGGAGTACTACAGGGGTTAGACAATGAAACTGAAACACCTGGTCCATCATCAAAGATGGAGTATTATCTCTCAGATATAAAAGTCGGAGGATTATTAATTAGATATTAACTTTGGTCAGTTAATTATGAGTTTATATATTGAGGATTGTTACTTAAATATTAAAGATTAAGGATTATTACTAATTACTCAAGTTGCAGGATTTTTACACAGATGGTAAAGATAGAGGACTTTGTTACAGATAAAATATAATGAGGATTGTTGCTCGGTAATTAAAGATAGATGATTATTACGTAGATTACTCAAATATTACTGATGGAGGATTATTGAACCACAGTTGGTATCAATATGATCATTTCTTTCAAACAGGTTTTTCAGAAATGGAAACAGGAACACGATGACCTTCTGCATGCGCGCCATCAACAACAGTTGCAACATGAAAAAATTCTAAAAAAAAAAAAAGACCATGAGGAGGAGGAGAGGAAAAGAGAGAGCAGGTCTTCTTTTACTATGTGGTAAGAGAATTAATTCTGAATTATTTGTAAAACATTTCAGTAAACGTGTGTAAAATGATAAATTATGTTTGTTTTTATTGTGTTTGTTATGAAGTGTGATTATTAGGTATGTGTGTGCGTGTCTTTGTGTGGTCTTATAATTGGTGTCTACATGGGTTAGACAATGAAACTGAAACACTTGTCATTTTAGTGTGAGAGGTTTCATGGTGGCCAATTAATTGCACATTGAACCAGTAAGAGCAGAGTGTGAAGGTTCAATTGGAATAAAAGCAGGGTAAAAGCACACTCAAAATATTGCAATGCACAAAACATTATGGGTGACATACCAGTGTTCAAAAGAGGACAAATTGTTGATGCATGTCTTGCTGGAGCATCTGTGACCAAGACAGCAAGTCTTTGTGATGCAAGAGCCACT
>JAOUQT010059923.1:0-10553 GCA_025769995.1 Xyliphius kryptos | reverse complement strand
GGCATTATTACTATTTATTACTGTAATTTCTTTAACGTCTGTATGTGGTGCTCAGTCCTGAACTGTTCACGGTTCCTGACTGCAGATGGAGAACTCCTTACTGGCGGTTACATCATGTGCTGCTGTATTGTGTTTGCATGAAGATGCTGTTATCATTGTTAATGTTACTTTTTAAAACTCGCTGGAAGCGCGAGAAGCTCTAATTTCATGCTCGACTGTCGCCGCCAGCATCACGTTAAATAAACACGCTCATAAATCTGCGCCGTGTTTCAGTCCTTTCTGTAGAAAAACAGGGTGTTTTATGGTTGACATTCAACTAATTTGTATAACTGTGTGTGTGTGTGTTACCCGTTTGGTGTTCTCAGGTTGACGGAGCGACCCCTCCGCGTCTTCCAGCCAGACCTGAAGTGACGCCACACAGCTGCTGTATTTCTCCCAGTTCCCCTGAACCTCCTCCAGCATGGAACGCACACTGCGCAGCTCCACCGACAAACACCTCCACTGATCAGACACATCACGCAAACAGCATCGCACACCCTGTTGAACTACACACACACACACACACACACACACACACAAAACTGCTTTATTTAAATAAACCTCAGATGTAAATGACACTATTACTTTTGATGAAACTCCAAAATGAGTTCCACTTAATGCAGAAGAAGAGAGAGTCACTGTAGCATGTAACGAGCACCAGTCTCGACCACGGGAGCCGAAAATATCAGAGCCTCGTCGTCTGGAGCTACAAAACTCCGGCGCTCTGAAGGCGTCCTGCTCCGGCGCAGCAACCGGCCCGAGAGGAGCCTATTAGAATTTCCTCACTAATGGAGTGGAACTCCCTCCTGAATAGAGTTCCTGAAAAAATCTCATTTACTGTCCGCCCCAAGGAAACGCAGAGAGAGAGAGAGACATGGAGAGAGAGAGAGAGAGAGACGGAGAGAGAGAAAATGAAAATAGAAAGAATTGAATAGAAGTGCGAGACAGAAGTGGAGAGTGATACACAGTGGATACAGGTGATGATACCGGTGGAGATGCTGCTGCTGATGGGGGGGGTGGAGGTGGGCAGACTGATTGAGTGTGGGGCCTCCTGAGGATTGATTCAGCGAGAGAGAGAGAGATGAGGAAAGATGGAGACTGATTCGCGCCTGAGGTCAGAGAGATAAACACGGAGCATCACTGAGCTCCGACACTCGCACACTCTCTCTCTCCACTCACAGTGAAACCCCCCCCCAACAGATCACACACAGAAATCAGAACCCTCAGAAAGAAGACCTGTATTGATCTCCTGGATGAGCTCTCGGTCTCAGAAGGTGGTTTTCGGTGGACAACATTCCGCTCGGCTGCAGTGCATCACGAGATGATCTTCACACACACTGTTTTTTATGATGTTATACATTAATCACGTAGATTCTGGACTTACCGGAGCGGTCAGCATCCATATACTGCACAGCAGCCCTCATCAGAGCCTCGTGAAGAGATTCGTACGTCTGGAAGAACTGCTGATCTTCAACAAACGACTGTGACGCACACAGACTGGAGTTATAATGTTTACATTGTATACGTGTGACATAGTTTAATTTTCATATACAGTATATAACGTTCCGCCGCCACGTTCCACATTCTTTCTTCTTCTTTGTATATAGAGCACAGTCAGTAAGTACAGAGGCGTCCTCATACTTTTGGCTGTAGACAGGATGTGTGGACTCACGGTGTAGCTCCGGAGCAGAAGCTCAGTGGACTCCTGTCGTCCGTACTTGACGATCCAGGATTTCAGTTTGGATTCACCGAGCGCCAGCAGCGCCAGCACACGAGACTTCAACTCCCAGAATTCCAGTTTGCTCATGTGGATGTGTGAGGAGGTGGATATAAGGTCCAATCTGAGAGAAATCCAACAAAGGAGAACATGCTCAGAAAATCACAGGAGAGATTCATAGAAAAAAAAAAAAATTATTCAGGAATACGGCGCTGGGGATTCCTGGTTCGAATCCCAATGTGGGTGAAGTTTCCATGTTCTCCCAGTGTCCACCTGGGTTTCCTCCAGGTTCGCTGGTTTCGTCCCACAGTTCAAATACAGCGATTCAAGGTAAATCAGCTGCTCTAAATTGCCCCAACAGTCTGTGTGTGGGAGTGAGTGTGTCCAGGGAGAACCTGTTTTTTTCAAGGGCATGATGGGTAACCACTGTGCCAAGTTTCAGCCTTGTAAGTACTCGAGAAGTGGGACACCCTAGTGAGTCAGTGATTCAATGAGGGCTTTGGAATTTATAATAGTAGATGCTTATTACTTTGAGGAAACAGTTTAGGGAAGGCCCTAGCATGAGCGTGCCACAGTGAGGTCATGACTGGGTAAGATGTATGTGGAAGAACACACTACACAATCTCAGTCAACATGTTTGGGATGAATTAGAACTGAGATTGTGAGCCAGGAGCTCAGTGTGTGATGCCCTACAGGATAAACGTGGAAACGCAACCCGAAACCAATGAATCTCAGACATCACACCTGATGCTCGACAGGGTGGTGGTGCCCGTGTTCGTGTGCCAGCACAATACATCATTGTATAACTGAAGTGGCACGCTCTTCTACGTGTATATTCCAGCAGATGGCGTCAGTCTGAGAGACGCAGATGATTTAGTGCCCCATTGAACGCCATGCCAACCTGCTGAGCTGCACCTGGTTGGTACCTGTGTGTGAGATCATGGAGCTGCTCTGAGGACAGCGCGTCACCGCGGACTCCTCCGTCTCTGTGAAGGTGCTGGATCGTCTGCTGGTGGATCTCGGTGAGGCTCAGAATCTCCTGCAAGCACAGAACCACATACGACTGAGACCCCAGTCGTTTAAACCCCGCCCCTCCAGCCCTCCTACCCACCATCCCCCGCCGAGATTTCTCATCTACCTGATGGTGTTGGCGTGCTGTGTGAATGGCGTCGGCGGTCTCGTCGTGGCTCTGCCGGGGAACCAGCTCCTCTCTGAGGATCTTCTCGGCTCGATGCAGCCACACGCCCACCTCTCCCAGAGGAGCCGGCAGAGCGCCATCCAGACGCCGATGCCAGTCTGAGAGCTGCACAGAGAGAACCCAATCGTTTTTCAGGGTCGGGCCATCCATCATTCTGTGTGGGCGACCACCCAGGGCTCTGCTAATCCGTAAACGACCCGCTGTGTGCCGCGCTTATATGCCGCGGTCTACATTACCAGGCTCACAGGAGTGAAAATACCATGGTAACCACGATTTCATATCAAGAAAATAAAGGTGAAACAAACTGGACGGGGTTTAATGAATGCTGCAGGTTTCTGAATACAGCTGATCAATCAATCACAGCACATCTGGAACCTGCAGGACGAAGGCTGTGAGTGTAAATGCAGTGAGGAGTTGATGATCGGTCACCTGAGCCGACAGTCTGTCCCAGGCCTGTTTAAGCAGCGCTTGATCGGAGGTCAGCATGCCGTCCCTCTGAGCTGAGCGGATACACGACTGCACCTGCCTCCTCTTCAGGTTGTACTGCACACGGTAATGTTTAAAGACCTGGGGGGAGGGGGGGGGGGCATTAACACCTCAAATTCAGTTATTTACTCTTCACAACCGAAACACAACAGCAGGATTTAAAAGCGGTATACACTTCTGATGTAAGGTGACCTTGAGCGCCTATAAATAAAATGTATTATTATTATTATTGAAAGGTTTATCATCTGACATCTGGGTTCAGGATCAAAGGCTTTTGAATCTTTTTTGAAATCTTTAGAAACAGAACACGATCGAGAACAGCCATGAAGTACACAGCGGTAAATAATAACTAGAAAGGGAAGTTCATACAGAAATTTGAAAAAGTTGGCTTGAAATATTTTCAATTTATTCCTACAGGGAAACAAACGCTGTGAAAAAGGGGCGTGGCACAAAAACCCTACACCATGTCGCTCCAAACAGCACGAGCAGTCTGAGCGGTTATGGGTTACTACCAAACCGCCAAATTTTAACGTTGTTCATTTAAAGCTGCGGGACGAGAAACATTTAAAATTTCTGTGTGAGAATAAAAATTAAGCTGAAGTAGCACGTTGGCTCGGTGGTTAGCATGTTCTCCTCTCAGTGCTGGGGATTCCCGGTTCGAATCCCGATCTGGGTGGAGTTTCCATCTCCTCCCCGTGTCCACGTGGGTTTCCCCCAGGTTCCGGTTTACACCCACCGTCCAAAAACATGGATTCAAGGTAAATTGAATGCTCTAAATTGCCCTGTATAGTGTGTGTGTGTGTGCCCAGCGATGGATTGGCGCCCTCTCCTGTGTGTATCTGAAATTGTGTACATTCAGCCCCGTCGGCTCCGCCCACGCTCTCAGAATGTAAACATAATGCTGGATTTGGTTTATATTTTTAATTTGTGTATTACGTTTTAGAGAAGCAAACCAGGATGACGTCATGAATGTCCTGTAAATGGAAAGTGCGGGAGTGTTACCCCCAGAGACTCTGTTTGGGCCCTCCCCACTCGCCCCCCCAGCATAGATTCCAGTGTAATAGACTGCTGTCCCACTTCATCATGCCGATGCATTATTTATAAGGACTTAGTTGAAAGCAGCGCAGGTTTAGCGGCTGATTGGCGCAGAGCCTTGGCTCACCTGATACTGCTGACCGAGGTCTTCTCCCTCCGTCTGACGCTCAGCACATTCTCTCTCCAACCCATCGGCCCAGGCTTTCAGATCCCGCAGGACCTTCCTCTGTTCACGCTGACCAACAACACACAACGGTCCGTAACTAAACACACGTCCAGCTTTCAGTATGACACAATGCTAAAAGCATCACCCCCCCCCCCCCCCCACACCCATGTGTTCACCCTTTTGCAGAGATTTTTAGAGGAGGTGCAGGCAGTCCAGAGTGGAGGAACCTGCAGCTCGCTCCCCTCTGGGCATTTCACAGGTTGGGAATCGCCCTCTTCTTCTGAAGCTGGGTCTTTGTTTCTAATCAGTCAATAAGACGATTGTGAGGTCAGACACTGATGCAGGGTGCTGTCTGCCTTCCAACCCAAGTCCTAATTTATCCCATAGGGATGCAAATGGAGATAAACACTAGCCGTTAGCCTTTAGCCGTTCTGCGCCCAGGTGGCGAACATGTTTACAACACGTTTCATTGAGGTCAGGCACTGATTGGCTGATTCAGCGAGATGACTTTCTTCTGTTGTGTCTTCAGTAAAGTTTTGGGGAAGCTAATCGGCGCTGCGAGAGCGCACACATTCAGTCACATGTCCTCTTTGCTGTTGATGTGAAACTCGCTGCATGGCTTACATTGCTGCAGCTGTCCACTGGACTGGGATGTTATTAAAGGTCAGCTGGGTCGTTTTTTCTGTATAAATGCGCCGTGTTTTTTTCTCTCACCTCTGATTTCCACCTCGGTTTATTTTTTTCCGGGTGAAATTTGCAGCGTGCAGTTTTTATAACCGCAGAGATTTCAGACCTGAAGTCTTATTAACGTCTTCAGAAAGCCGCCCCGCTGAGTGAGATATTACTGTTTCTCATTATGTGATTTCGCCCTCAACCACCGACCCATCAGGGGGCCGAACCCCAGACTGAAGAGCTGCTTTTTCATAACTTGACATTTCCTGTTAGTGTGGCGGCACCAGAGCGAGCGGAGAACAAATCCTATCACCATAAACACGCTCTGTTCTGAACGTGTGATAAACATCAGGCTAACGTTCTGCTTTTAAACAGAGACGATGTCACTGGCGCGCCTCCTCCTTCCCCCAATTAAATCTCCCAATTAGCTTAATTAATACCAACATGGCAACCCGAGCAATTAGATAAAGCGCTTGAAATGCAGGCTGTTTACAGAGGGTCAGCTCGCACCGTGATCCGTGCAACCTGTTAATAAAACTCGTTTACAGAGGTCTGCCACGTCCCGTCATCTATCTGCCAACGTGGCGCGCTGGGAGCGACCTGAGGGGGGGCTGTTGTTATGGAAATGCGACACAAAGCCCCAGCTCTAATGTAATGGTAATAAGAGTGACAAAATAGCAGGCTGTAAAACGCCGTGGGAAATTTAGTGGCGTGTATAATTCAGAACTGTAATTCATATTCCAGTCATGAATATATATTTATATTATTGAGAGCTGCAGAGACGTGCACTCACCTCGGACAGCTCTCCGAAGGATGGAGCAGCCAGAGCTGACTGCATGCGCACACACACACACACACACACACACACACACACACACACACACACAGCAGAACACAATGAGAACATGAGAACAACACAACGTGGAACAGAACATCATACACTCACTGCTCAGTGACCAGTTAAATGGACATTTCAGACTGTAGTCCAGCTGTTTCTCTCATTAGCAGCGATTGCATCACCTGATTCTGATTATTTGGATGGGTCAGCAAATACTTTTGGCCAAATAGTGTATGTAGAGTAACAGATGGACCACAGAATGTAGGTGTAGAACTATAAAGTCCATCTGTTTGATGAGTGAAGCTGAGAACGTGGACAGTGACCCTCAGAAATAACGTTATGTCAGCAGTGAGGAGATGAAACTGCTCCACCAATCAGCATCCACCGTTAAAACAACATTCAGACAACGTGAGTTCATGAGAACATAGAAACATCAGTTTCAAAATAGTAGGGGGGTGAAATGTACCTCCTCCTGCTGCTGTCCCAGCTCCACCTCCTCTCCATCAGGATGATGCTGCAGGAACTGAGCCACGTAGGTCATGATGGATTTCTCGTCTGGTTTATCCACGTCCACGTCTGAACAACATGTGAGAGAGGTTCTCCACTCAACGCTGACCGATCCTCAGATACCAAACACTTTCAAACACACTTTTAATGGTCAGCGCTTACCCTCAGGGTCCAGCAGGCGAGGGATGCCCAGTTCTCGCTCGGCCAATGAGAACGCTTCCTCCAGGTTGGCTCTGTTGGGTCTGTTCCACACACGTTCCATGTTCACCAGCTGAGGCCGCAGAGCAAAGATCACGGCGTGGAACGCTACACCGGAACGCCAACTAGGTCCGAAATCCCTCACGTCCAGCCCAAGCCTCCTAAAGTCCACAAATCATCCATCGTATAAGTTATTAATCAACCCCCCCCCCCACAGGGCTCGAGAGCTGGATACTAAGATGGGTTTATAGATTTTTTATCTTCATCTTTCGAGGTTTCCTGCATTTTACAAACATATTAAACTCTAATCTGTATCTACATGATAAACAGAATTCCCAAAATGGGAAATGGGTGTCGACACAGGGAGGTGCACCTGATTTCAACACTCCATTTAAACTCACAGACAACATTCACAAAAAGCTCAATTTATGCAAATGTTCCGTGTTCTTCGTTTCCGTGGAAATCTGTGGAAATGCTGCAGACCTTCCCGCCACACGTCCCAACACAATGGCTGTACATTGTTCAGGAGAAACAGGATTATGAGATTATTGTATTCAGTCATGCATGAAAACATGCTTACAGGATTATCCAGCATACAGCACAGACTTTCCAAAGTCTTTATTCTTTATTATCCTGTAAAAACCAGGTCCAAAATCTTGTAGAAAGCCTTTCCAGGAGTATAAACCCAATTAAAGCTGCGGAATTAGAATGGAATTTTAGCGGTTCCTATAGGTGGCGCATTGTTTCAGTATTATACACTGCATGGTTTTGTTTAATGGCTCATCAGCGTACAGCATTTTCTCCTGAAATCTGAACCTGATGACGGCGTGAAAGTTGAAAGGCGGTCTGAATGCATGATGGCGTTTGTGGGTTGAGGGTTTGGGGCGATTAAACATCTAAAATGTATATGTGGAATGCATATAGTGTGAGTTGGGACTACGGCGTCCACGCTCTCGCTTTCTTCCAGGAATGTATTAGCAGGTTTTCCAAGAACATGCCAAGTTTCAGCAAGTAGCTTCTCGCCAAGACCCCAATCCATCTGAGGTGTTGCGTTCGATGGTGATAGCAAACGGACAATCAAAAGTAGGGAAGCGAGAACCCGTTTTTCCAATGACACGGACAACGGAATCACAATGCCAAGCTTCAGCTGTGTAGGAATTTGGGAGGAGGGAGAATCAGTGATGAGTCCGAGGGGGCCTTGGTGTTTGTAGGTATAGATAAAAACATAACCCTATAGTGAGAGATCCTTGAGGTTCCTGTGTACAGGCTCTTTGATCTGGTGTCTCTGATCTGGAGACTCTACAGAGACGAACTGGATGTGTTTTAACAGTGAGGTTGTAAATCTGGGGGATTAAGGCAGACTGGATGGGTTTTCAGTAGAAACCTGCTGCTTGGCTGGTGATAAAGAAGTGGTTGGTGTTTCTTGTTTTTCCTCCGAGATCAACAGAGGGGGTGTCGATCCAAGGAAACTACATTTCCCCCCCAAACCTGTGCAGGTGTTGCAATATTCTGCCTCTCTTCACCTAAAGCCTGATTGTCACAAAACCTAGTGGTGTGGACTGGTACTGCACATCGATTAAACCCTTAGTTTCAACATTGGAGCTAATAATAAAATAAGTAAGAAGTGACACTCCGTACTTTGTGGCGGTTCGCTGAACCCATTTGAGGAGTGCCCTCTTGGCCCCGCCCTGAAAGGACAGCCGGGGCTTGCGTTTAACAGGTGGGCTGGCGGTCTCCATGCTGTTGGAACTGTCCAATGAGGACGTGCTGCTGGACCGACCCTTCTGAGGCGGCAGTGAGCTGGTGAGTTCCTCAATCTGCAGAAATTATAAATATTCCATAATGAATATTTAATGAACTAAATCCACACAAGTGCTACGAACAGAACAGAACCAGGGGTCCAGTTCTCACCTGAAAATACAATATGATGGTCCAGATCAATCCCAGAACGATGGAGGGTCTCCCGTCCACCACGTCCGTGGTGTTGATGTTAACCAGTTTGATCTGAGAAGCGCGGGGCAGTTCATCAGGGAAATGTATTCAATATTCATAAATTATTCATAAAGCTGTACGTAGCAATCATTTAAATACACAAACAAGAGGTCTATTTATTTTTAAAGTGCATTCAAAACTATGTGAACCTCTAATACTTTTACAGAAGGCATGCTGGAATACACAGGAACCAAAAGTATGTGGACGACATCTTCATTAAAAATTAAATTAAATTCAATTAAATAAAAAATGTGGGTGGCACGTTTGCGTCTCAGCGCTGGGGGTTCCCGGTTTGAATTCCGATCTGGGTGAAGTTTCCACGTCCTCCCCGTGTCTGTGTGGGTTTTCTCCGGTTTCCTCCCACAGTCCAAAAACATGAATTTAAGGTAAATTGAATGCTCTAAATTGTGTGTGCGCGTGAGTGTGTGTGTGTGTCCAGCGATGGACTCTGCCCAGCGCTCGGGATGTTCTCCCCTGGATGGGTATGGGGAACCCCCCCGCGCCCCTCATAACGGAATAAGCGGAAGATAATGGATGGAAAAATAGAAAAATGTAATTAAATTTATTATTTTGCATTTAAATCATTATTACAAAACAATGTTTTCCGTTACACAATATGATCAAAAGTATTGGGACACATACACATTTCACCTACAGCAGTAAGTATGTCACTATGCTGAGTTGATGTTACAGAGCTCATTAAAACGAACTTGTGTAAAAGACTGCAGGGATAGGTGCTAGATTTTATTAACCGTCAGAAATTGGACCGAATTAATCATTTTAATTTAATGATTATAAAAGGTCTGCTTCTATTAATTTGTCCGTTAAGAGAATTTGTATTGTGAATACAAATTAGAGTTAATCTGAGGTGTCCACATACTTTTGCCTGATAATTGGCATTGAATTATAAAGAAAATGGTGAAAATGCCCATGCACCGGGTTAAAGCTAGCTGCAGGAAGAGAGTACGCACCGGAGATCCTCTGTACACAGACTGAGGAGAGAAAGAGAGAGAGAAGACATGCTGTGAACCGAAAGGCCGAGACTGAAGGAGTGCGAGGTACACACGGAGGGCACGGTGTCCAACAGATAGCAGATTAACATAAACAGATTATTTCAATAAACCCAATAAAAACATGTTAAAAGCAGCAATGTGAGAGCATCACATCCGGTCGGATCCGACCTCGGACCTGTACACGGAGCGCAGAGCGCGAGCAGCACGCAATAACAATACGTATAACGCCGCAGCTCTAGAAACGAGATTAAAGCACTCAGACTGGAGAGTGTGATCACACGAGAGCCGAGAACAAAAGAGAAGGACTCGAGGTTCTGAGCCGCAGAAATGAATCCTCACCACCTGAGGGAGACGGGAGAGGCAGAGCGAGGACGCGGGAAATTATTTCATAAACTGGAGACGATACTGAGGATCTGCAGAGCTACAACGAACCTCATGTGTGATCATCATCATCATCATCATCATCATCAGCATACTAATAATTTTTAATTAGTCAGAATCATCCACCACCATAATAACACCGGCTCTGTCTATGGTCCTGATCACCAGAGAACATACCAAAGGAGACTAACAGAGTGTGTAGAGAAATAGAAGGACTACAAAAAGGAACTGTAGAACTACAAACCCCAGTCACTGATGGACAGGTTGTGTAATTAGTTAATTAATAGATTAATCTGAATGTAATGATATTT
>JAOUQT010059915.1:0-10553 GCA_025769995.1 Xyliphius kryptos | reverse complement strand
CTGTTCCATTTGCACAACAGCAAGTGAAACTGATTCACAATCAGTGTTGCTTTCTAACTGGACAGGTTGATTTCACAGAAGTGTGGTTAACATGGAGTTACATTGTGTTCTTTAAGTATTTCCTCTATTTTTTGAAGCAGTGTATAAAGGTCCCTATTTATTCGCTAAGCCATTTCCATCATCTATGTTTGCTTTTTGGCCTTTTAGCCTCTGGACTCTTTTTTGGTGATATTTTATTTTATTTTTAGGTGTATTTTGCACAAAAACGTTATGAATTAATAACATGTCATTTCTAACCAGGTTCTTTTATGACAAAATTTTGGAAAGTTTCTAAACTATAACTGTTATCAATACTGTTCAGATACTATCTGCCATTTGGTATAAAATAAACCCAAATGCATTATATCATATTTGCTTTTATTGTTTAGAGGTTTGTGTAACTTAAGTTTGCCCCTGAAGCGCAGCAGCCATGCACAGCAGCCCCTCTTATCGCCCATTTCTCCATCCCACCCTTTTTTCCCCGCGTCTTATCAAATGCTTTCTGTATGCCGATTCTGATGGCATAATCATGCCTGTCAGTCTGATCCAAGCTCGGCCCCAAAGGCTTCCATGTCACGCGCTGTCACACTGCAATATCACAGTTCGGCTGTTTTACCCCTCATCCAAGCACCCCTACAGCCTCTATGTGACTGACAATGTCTTAATCATTCTTCACATTATTTTGCACAGCCTTGCTAATATTTAAAAATCTATTGTAATATTCATATTCCAATTGCCTTATTTTTTTTTCACAATCTCATATTCACAATTGCCCCCCCCCCAAAAAAAAACCCCAAACAAATTAAATAAACAATACCAGTGACTTTTCACAATTATGAGCAGCTGTCAATATTCTCAACAGCTGCAAAGACTTTCTTTTTTCCAGCATAGCCATTTGCATAGTGCTTAAACGACAGCTCCCACGACAAAAAAAAAATGTTAAAAAGGATTTCTAGTGGTACAGTCCATTATTAAGTTAAACTGCAAAATAAGCAAGCCTTAAACAGCTACACATTGTAAGCCTATGGTCTAGACATACAAATCAGAAGTATACTTGTTACTTCGTCACGAACCGTTTGGTATGGGACACAATGTTCTGTACGCACAGTCACACGGAGAACGGTACAGGTACATCCTATAGAAAGGCACATGTCACAAAGCAGCTTTACAGAGTTCTAAGCGTAAACTCTCAAAGAGCAAGCTGAAGTGACAGTGGCAAGAAAAAACTTGCTATTATGATGTTATTTTTTGTAGGAAGAAACCTTGGGAGGACTAAGTCTCAGTGGGGGGCTCATCCTCCTGGACTGACCAGGCAGCATTAACAGTGTAGGACAGTCATATACAGATTGTATAGAGATCGGGTGTTCATATTTAAATTATATTAATACAAAAAATATATTACCTATAAGAGTCCGTTAAGTCAATCCTCCAGGACTGCAACACTAGTTCCATCCCATAATCATCATTACCTTAGTGCTCCGGCACAGAACTGAACTCCAATTAACTAGTTAGTTCTACTCTAGAGCTGAGTCCATTGCACCTTAGCTGTACACATACCATGCTAAGTGTAGCTCAGTTTGCGGCGCATGGCCCACGAGTCGAAACAATACACGGAAGTTACATACGGTACACTGCTTCATTCAGATCAGCCACGTGGGTAGATTTGGGGTTTCTACGAATTACAGATGCACTGGACGGTTTGTCGGTGAACATGGACGGTTTGTCGGTATTGTGCAGCAGTTGTGAGGTATGTTTGTGGGAACATTGCGACCGTGCTACGCTTATCTGGCAAAATCAACCACATTGATAACCAAAGCTAAAAGAAACCTACAACCCAACTATTAATTGGCGCTATTTTTAAACACTACTTTGACTAAACCTACTACATTTCATCGTCTATGCTTCCATGCAGTTTTCCCCGGGGATTAAGAAAGTGTTCTGATTTATTTGCAGCGGTAGTGGACCCTTGTTTCAAACATTTAATAAAAGTGATTGGGAATAAAAAATGATAAAATGTGAACACCCCCCAATGTAATGTGACTGCTTTATTTTATTTTTCCTGCCTAAGACCCAGGAGCTTTTTTTTTTCAAAAGTAAATATTTAGCATTGCAATTACTGAGATAAACATGTACTGGTCTCTGTCAGTAAGTATTCTTATCATATTTTCAACCGTTATAATAATATTAGGATCCTATCGGTGGCAAGTACAAATTATATACTTTAACGTGCACATTCTCAGTAAAGGGTTAAACTGTATATTCAAATGTATTTGCTGGGTTTTGGGTTGTAAAGCAACCATATCCCTAGCAAAAATGGAGACTGTCGTGGGGTTGAAAGGATGAAGACCGGAGACAGGGGGTGTTGACTGTGTGCACAAGCTGCCGCGGAGAGAGGTAGAGAGTCCGCACGATGTTTCTCCCGTCCCCATGCACGCGGCTGAAATTGGTCTGCCCACAAGCTCCTGACGTCATCTCTCCAGCTTGCGTGCCATCCCGGTTGACGTAGGCTCTTCCGCACTTTCGCGCCGATGGCCACACAAAAGCGGCAGGTCCCCAGCATTCCGGCAGCAGGTGCCTTCTACGCCTCCCAGTTTCGCCGTAACGAGCGACGCCACCCGGCATCTTTCTGCTCCAACCCCCGCTTGCCCCGCCCACCACCGCTTCGACTTCAGCAACAGCCGGCAGCCTTGGTCGGGGAGTGTGTCCCCACTGGAGAACATACCTGCGCAGCTTGCAGGTGACGTCCTCTGCCACATGCGTCCTCATCGTCCCGGGTTTCGGCACCAGTGTTGTGGGGTAGAAAGGATGAAGACCGGAGACAGGAGTGCAACACACAGAACTGGCTTTATTTAGTGACCCAACACGACTGCATACGGGATCCTGAGCATTAACAGTTCTTCTGGTAGCCGTGCTGAGTCCTCCGTCCCACCAGCTCCGTTGTCGGTCTCTCTTCCGCAGCATGTGTTTCAGCAGCTTATATGGTGGCACACAGTCGTTAGGCAAAGCCGCTTCAGGTGCGCTAATCAACCCTGATCAGCGCCGTGTCTCCGCCACTCCCCCCAACGCCACACAGAGACCTAAAAAAATACAACCCCACGTTTAATTGAAACACAATTCAAACAAATTTGTTAATACTTTACATAAATCCAGTATTCAAAATGGTTTATTAACCCAAACAACTTTCAAGCGGCACAGGGGCTTAGTGGTTAGCATGTTCGACTGTCCGAATCCTAATCTGGATGGAGTTTACATGTTCTCCCCGATTCCATGTGGGTTTTCTTCAGATGCTTAGTTTTTCTCCCACAGTCCAAAAACATGGATTCAAGGTATATTGTTTGATCCAAATTGCTCCATGTATTTTGTGTTTGCATGTGTGGCTGTGAGTGAGTGTGAGGAAGCAGTGAGTAAACATGCCCAGCGATAGGCTGGTGCACCGTCCTGTGTGCATTCGCCCTGTGACTGAGATGTTCCCCCCTGGATGGGCATGAGGAACCCATCTGTCCGAGCGATAGGCTGGTGCGATAGGCTGGTGCACTGTCCTGTGTGCATTCGCCCTGTGACTGAGATGTTCCCCCCTGGATGGGCATGAGGAACCCCCCCCCCCCCGTAACCCTCGTAGAGGGTAGATAATGGTATGAATGGATATAAACCTTTATAAAGAATTCACAATGATTTATAACATTTGCCGTAAACCTTTGTTAATGCACTTAGATATTTATAACCACAATCATAAACTGCCATAAAGAATGTTCCGTAAGGCTTTATGACACAAAGTATCATATATAATAAAATCATTCATTTATAATTAAACCATTCATTTTTAACCACTTTGTTTGTAGAAATCAGTGCTTTAAAGCTTTGTAACATTTGTATTTGATGAATTCCTCCCCTGAAAATGACTTCATAAGTATTAATATCTGTTTATAAAAGATTGTATGTGCATAATGAATTATTAATTAGAATCACTTTGTTTAAAGTAAGATGCCTAAAAAAAATCAACATTTATAGTACAAAGTTTATATTATAATGGTTCATGTCCCTTTATGTAAATTTGTCATAACACTTCATAACTGTGATTATACACATCTTTGTACAATAACAGAGGCTTATGGCAAATGCTTTAAATCATTATAAATATGGTATAAAACTTCATAAATGGGATAATAATAATGGTTTATGAATACTGGGTTTATCTAAAGTGTTATCACTCTTTGATTTTTTTTTTTTTAAAACAGGTAATGTGGACTATGAATGGAAAAGTCCATGTTTAATGTTTGCATCTTTTGTAAACATGTCTCAGGTCCAAAACATGCTACTAGGTGAGTTTGTGATATTTAATTGCCCCTAGATGGACTTGAGACAAATTACCTTTGCTAACTTTTCACCCTATAAGTACCTTGACTGGTTTCAGCATCCCCAGTTCTGAAGCAGTTAAATATATTACAACCCTGAATTTTGGAATTTGATTCTACCGTGACTTCTGTCCTGTAGATGGCGTGTGTGCATCAGCTAAGCAGATGTTTCCCTCTAAAATGAAAAGGTACTGTTGTATCATGTGCTTGCATTCACTCATCCACACTTACACACACACCTGGTGGAAGGTTTACAGCTAATATTAACACCTAAATGTTGAAAACTGGTATTTGACAGGTGTAGGAAACTTAAATGACCAAAATGTGTACAGAGAACATTCAGTAAAAACAGTGTACTGCTTGGCAGGCTGTGCATTTCACACCTAGGCCTTCAGAAATGCTTCCTCTGAATCGATTCACCTGTCAATAACTATTTTATGGCTATAAAACACCGTATTATGCGGAAATGCAGTATAAAGAGCATTGCAGTTATAGAAGCTGTCTTGTTGGGGCAATTTATTGCAGTCCATTTATCTTGAATGTTTTTTGGACTGTGGGAGGAAACAGGAGAACCTGGAGTAAACCCATACAGACACGGGGAGAACATCAAAACTCCACCCAAATTTGGATTCAAACTGGGAGAGTGCTGAGAGGCGAACTGATAATATGTATGTTTTAATAAATTTAAAATAATTTGTAAATAAAACATACATTAAAAACCACTAACTATTACATCATTAAGCTTAATTATTTAGTAAAATAACACTCACCAAAAATTCTGATTCTTCATTATCTTGGTTATTTGTAAACAAAATCAATCCTCCCTTTTTCCTTAAATTTTAATTTGTTTTAATTACAATAAATAGTCCTTTTTATTTTGTGCATGTGGGCTATTAATTAGCTTAGTGGGCTATTAATCTGAATGTTGGGGAATCAATGCGGGACCTTAAGCAAGGCCCTTAACCCACGTTGCTTTAGGAGGGGGCTGTATCTGATGGATAAAACTGCAAAATGACTAAATGTAAATGTATTGCTGTCAAAGCTAATGCTAAAAGTCAAGTTGTATTTCCAATTAAAATTTAAATTTTCTGAAAATGTCTGCTCATCAAAAGTATTCTCCAGTCAGAGGGCGTGAATACAATGACATAGCATTAACCTTCTAGTAGGCGCTAGTATGGATGCCTCAAAATCTGTTTGTTAAAGCAACCGGTTAAGATCCTTTTATCTAATGCTACTGGGGCTGCAAAATGAATCCTGAAGGCCTAGGCAGAAAAAATTAAAACCTTGCTAGCAATGATTGCAATGAACTGGAGAAAACATTATGAAAAGAAACAGACAGACCATTTGGAATTATTTAATAAGTGTTCATGGACAAAATATAATTAACATTAGTCTGTGAGTCAGATATTTTTAAGCCTTCAGAGAAGGCCTTCAAAGCCCTGACGGCCTGCCACTGGTATACTCATCCTGCACATTTGCTGCTTTTGTAGGGCTGTGCATCACTACATTTGTCCATCCGCTTTAATTACTTTTAATGTCTAGATCTTAAAGCAACTGATTTCCATAACATGTACGAGTTATATTATTGCTGATCAGTTCAGTTTATTACGTAGATAAAATCAAGCAAGTTAGCAACTGGGAACAAGGAATCCCATAATATGCACAGCGCCATGGCGCCGGTTAATCGTGGTAAACACCATATTTGGACCTTGCTCCTGGTAAGATGTTGCCCACATGTTAAACACAGAGTGATGTTTACAGCCAAAGTCACGTACAGTAATTTTCCTTACCACAAGGGTCATGAATCATTTAAAGCTAAGCCTGATAAACAAAGGGCTAAAGCAAAGGTGAGGGGGAACACTGAAGTGAACATGGTAACAGGGCTACTCATTATATTTTACGATATCTGGGAGAAGACTGTAATTGTTCTTCCATGTTCACCTGTTTTCTGACCACAACAAGATTATTTATTTCATTTATTTGTACACAGTATGCATATTTATTGTTGTTTTTAGATTAATAATTACTTGTTTCCACCGAAAAAACAGTGGTAACACTTTAAATAAATCCAGTAATCCTAATGCATTATTAACACATTTATACCAAATTCATAATGCACATTTGCATACATTACATTTAGCAGACACTTTTAGCCTCAGGGTTATGTAGAGAATCCCTGGAACAATAAGGGTTAAGGACCACATTGGTAAATTTAGCCACTGAGCCACATGTGATTTAATGTAGGTTGGTTATAAGCTTAAAAGTTTGTGTTTATGTTTATATCGTTTAAATCATTTAAAATGTATCTATAGGGAGTGGTGGCTCAGTGGTTAGGGTGTTGGACTATCAATCAGAAGGTTAGGGGTTTAAATCCCAGGCCCACTGAAGTTACCAATATGGGTCCTTGAGCAAGACCCTTAACCCTCAATGCTCCAGGGTTCTGTTACAACCCTGTGTTCTGATCCCAACCAAGTTGTAAGTCGCTTTGGATAAAAGTGTCTGCTAAATAAGTAAATATAAATCTTTAATACCATACTATGAAGTTTTAATTATGCATTGTTTAAACCTGTATGAATCTTACTTTTCGCCGAGGCCTAACTGACCTGGGTTTCTGGCTGAGGAGTCTACGTTTATTTTAGTATACTATAAAACTGGTCAAGTTCACACTTTCTCATGCATGTACGGTCTCAGTTCTCATGGTATTATATAGTGTTATAAGAGTGGTAGCTCAGTGGTTAGGGTGTTGGACTATCAATCAGAAGGTTGAGGGTTCAAATCCCAGGTCCAATGAAGTTACCAATGTGGGTCCTTGAGCAAGACCTATAACCCTCATTGCAGAGATTGTTATGTAGCTGTAGTCAGTCAGCTTGAGAACCTAACAATAGGAACAATGTTTTTATAAAGTTAACACTCTGTTCATGTATGTAGATGTTTATACTCATCGTCCTAAAGTGTTATAACTAAATTACATAAAGCTTTGTAACACAAAGTGACATAATGCATTGTAATGTAAACTTTGCATTCTTTGGATATTTTAGGGTTTCCATGTTCTCTCCATTTTTGTATGGGTTTTCTCTGGGTTCTCCGGTTGCCTCCCACAGTCCAGTTTTTCACTTTAAAAATCAGACTAGACTCCATCGCAGAAGACCAGAATATTAATGATTTTGTTTTTAATAAACACTTTTATGAATCAAAGCTTTTTTGTATATTTGTAATCATTTCATAAACGCAATTAGGCACTCGAGGTTGACACATTATTGTACATAATTCACAGAAAAGAGGTGTCACTGTACTCATCTTCACGTTGTGCATAATAACGGCTCTTTTCTTTGATTTAGTCATAATAATGCACACCCTCTTGTACCTTATTGCCTTATTAATTTGCCTGTAATCCCATCATTAATATTAGGTGTTTTGCTTGTGTGTGTGTGTGTGTGTGTGTGTGTGTGTGTGTGTGTGTGTGTGTGTGGTTTTGTTTCCCTGGTGTTTTCTGCATCGAAACCTTTTTCCAGTGTCACTTTGGACTCTGTTATGAATGTTGCACATGTTGCAGAAACATGACACACATGCTGACTTCCTTCTTGACTTATTTTTACATCTTTCATGATCATCCTTGCAATTTTTTTGAATATCTGGAAGCCTTAAGCTTGGTGAGTGGAAAAGATAAAATAGACAACCAATTTAGAAATGAGAAGGTGCTTCTAACAATTAATATATAAATGGTGACACAGGTAAAATTTGAATTTTTGCTTATTTCTTCTATTATGAGGTGGGTGGGTTTCCCATGGGGAAGGGAGAAGTCCCATGCCCATCCAGGGACGAATGTTTTGGGTGCCAATCCATCACTGGGCATACACACAGACAGACACACAAACTGTGTATGGGCAATTTATATAGGGGTAATTTAGAGCAGTCAAATCATCTTGAATCCATTTTTTGAACTGCGGATAACCCAGTGAAAACCCACGCAGGCACAGGGAGAACATGGAAACTCCATCCAGATCGAGATTTAACCCTGGATCTTCAGCACCGAGAGGCAGACATACTAACCAGTATGCCTCCCAAAAACAACATTACTAGCAAATAAATCAAATGAGGCAAAGTGTGGCGATCTTTAGGGATGTCAGGTGCAATGAGCTACTCACATTAAAATGTTTGTGTTTTAGACATTTATCAAAAACTCATTCTAATGTGGTTCTTTTTGGATATTAGCAGTTTCCCCTTTTCACTGTCACCTTCAGCTTGTCCTTCTTTACAAATACAGTGTGATGTAAATTAATATTATAAATTTATTACAACAGTAATTTATTTTATATGTGGCAGTGATGTGATCATGTCATGTGACACTAGGAAACAGGCAGATGCAATACAAAAAAAGCTTTCATCAAATCAAATCAAATTTTATTTGTCAGATGCGCAATGCAATTTGCAGTAAAATGTTAATTAAGAATTACCAGTTGCAAATTAAAAAACATTTAAATGTAGTGCAAACTACAACCAGCTATTTTAAGAGTAAAATGTAAATTAATTAGAAATATAAAACTGAAGTAGAAAATTAAAAAGGTACGAATAAATTTAAATGTGAAATACAGAATAAAATTGTTTTTTTTTAATTAAACATGAATTGAAAAATGGTGCAGATTGATAAATGCTGTTTTTGTTTGTAGGGGAACATGGAACTCCACCCAGATTAGGATTTAAACCTGGATCCCTGATGCTGAAAGGCAAATGTGGTAACCACTTTACCACCATACTGTCCGATTATTTTAATGGAATGCTTCAAATATCACATCTAGAAGTCTATTCTGGTGTAGAAGAATGTGAAAACTAGTTTCTGCAAAACAATGTCATTCATGAAGAAATAATTCATATCAAAGTATGTAAGTAAGTATGTACATATGTTAGACAAGACTGTGTAACTACAAAGGCAGACACACCAACCCACAAGTATAAATGCTTGCTTGTGTAAGCTACTGTGCAGTTTCTGTGAAAGACTTACTCACAACCATAAATCACTCTTTCAGTGTGTTTCCACTTACTTCAATTTGCTCTTTTCATTTTTTGCTATAGGGGAGTCCCAAGACTTTCCCAGACTAACCAACATAATCCCTCTAATGGCTCCTGGGTCTTCCCTATTGTCATCAAATGATTGATTGTAACTGGAATACCTCCAAAAAGAAACAAGCAAGAACAGATATCAGATATCAAATCATCTCAACTGACTTCTCACAAATGAAAGAATCAGCAGCGCTACTCAAAGCTCCTCCCAACAAAGTATGAATCCATAATGTCTTTTTTAAACCAAGATTTTATGATTTTTCGTGTGGACAGGGATGTAAACTACACACATGGACAAAATTGTTATCACTTGGTTAATGAAAGAAAAACCTAAAAGGGTCACAGAAGTAACTTCAATCTGACATAAGTAATAATGAATAAAAATCATATGAAATAAACACATGGAAGTCATATTTAAATTATTAAAAACATAAACTCTTTAAACAGGCATGGACAGAAATTATTGAACACTTAACTTAATATTTTGTTGCGAAACCTTTTAAGGCAATTACTGCAATCTAAAGTTTTTGGTAACTGTCAATGAGACCTCTCAGCAGGTATTTTGGCCAACCGCTCATGATCAAACTGCTTCTGTTGTCTTAGGATTGAAGGGTGCCCTTTCCAGACGGCATGTTTTAGCACCTTTTAAAGAGGTTTAATAGGATTTAGGTCATAGCCATTCTTGGGTCGCTATCCTGTTGCAAGAACCCATGAGCTGTGACTGAAACCAAGCTTTCTGACACAGGGCAGCACATTTTTCTCTTGAAACCCTCTTGAAACCCTTGATGGTCTTGAGATTTTATTGCATCCTGCACAGATTCAAGACGCCCTGTGCCAGATGCAGCAAAGCAGAACATAACAGAGCCTCCTCCATGTTTCACATTAGGGACAGTGTTCTTTTTTTTATATGCTTTATTGTTCCAACTCTAAACATAGAGCTAATGTGCCTTGTCAAAAAGTTCCACCTTTGTCTCATACGAACATAAAGCAACTGATTTTTGTAATCAGTCAGTGGGCCTATATATAGGGCTACAGGTAGTCAATGTGCTGCTTGGTGGCATGGGAGATGATCAAGAAGCACACCATCGTTGAAAACAAAATGTA
>JAOUQT010059908.1:0-10553 GCA_025769995.1 Xyliphius kryptos | reverse complement strand
GATACCGCTGTATGTCATCTCTGCACACTAATACTGTATAATTCTATTGTTACTGTGCACATATTGTATCACTGGACATAATTTTGGTGCAATTGTACACTGGCATTTTACATTGCTAATGTACCTGTAGACTATAACCACAATGTTTTAGAACATGTGCATTTTTACTGTTACTGTTACTGTACGCTGCTACTGTTAGTACATTGAAGATTCAAATCTATATTGTCATATGCACAGTAAAGAAACATGTTTCCCTACACTAAGCTGTCCATACTGTATGTAATAGTGCAATAATGGGTTGAAAAAAAAGAAAAAATGTAATGTAAATATATAAATATATAAAACCAGAAAAAAAAAGAAAACACGTTATGTACATATTCAGTAGTAGGGGTATAACGTTTGTTAATGTTCATCACAAACTGTTCGGTACAGGCCACACAGTTCGGTAAGTGCTTTCTCACGCAGAATACACATGAAGTTCATAAACAACAAAGAGGCGAGCTCTGCACCTTAGCTGTAAATCCCACTAAGCATGCCATGCTAAGTGTAGTTTACCTTAGAGAAAGTTACACACCCTGCTTCATTCAAATCAATCGTGTGTAAGGATTTGGGGTCTCTGTGATTTACACCAGCACTGGGTAGATCGAACACAGATGGTTTCTCTGCATTGTGAAGCAGGTAAACTTTTAGCAATGTAACTAAAATTGATTTAGGGTGTTTAAGGATTTAGGGTGTTTTTTACTCACTTTTTTATGTTCCATAATGTTTATTCCTTAACCATGCAAATGGCCTTTATGCAAAATAGGCAATGATGTCAATTAGCGACTTCTAGTGACTTTTAGGACAGCCAATTGCTACTTTGGCAACAGTAGGTCACATGTACATTCGAGGTATCGTCAAGTGACATATATTGCTTTTGTTAAAATTTACATTTGTTAAAAATAAATCTTTTAAACTTTTATTCATCTCTTGTGGTTTTGTTTCAAGTAGTGCCCACAAGTTTTGAACAGAATGCCGTGACTTAACAGTATTCCATTTAAAATACAAACTTTCAAATAACTAATTGTTCAAATCAGCTTCAGCAAAACAAAAACCTGATTTTCATAAATGTTAGTTAATTTTTTAAAAATGCAATAAAACATAAACCTGTTATATGTTCTGAACAAAATAGGGTTGATGCCCTTACCTGTAACGAAGGGTGCATCACATAACATTATATGTTATCTTCATGGTATTTAAAATAGTACCTGTTTTGCAAGTTAAACTTTGTCTGTCTGTATAGAAGACCTGAGCTGCATAACTGATTGTGGTTGCCTCTACTTGATTCCCAATTTTATGATGTACCATTTATTTGTAATAGGAGACCGATCTGAACTACAGGAAGGCCTGTCAAGCAGACACACTGCGTCGACAAAGCAATACTGACTTGTGTAGAAACTACAATAAAAGTGCTTTTAGTTACTTGTTCATGCACTCAATCTTTAAAATAAATATAGTAGAAACAGATGTTAACTTCAGGTCTAATTATACAGTAAAACCTAGGAAACTATAGTAAACAATGTTTAACTGCAAGACAGGTATTTTTGAACTCGTTATAGTGGTTCTCAGTTACAGTTGTCTTTTATATAGTGCTAAGTTTCCTAAGTGCTCTGTGATATATTTAAATATTTACATCATATGAACATCATGTCTGCACTCGATCACAACTTTACGCTTTGTTTTATTCACTGCAATGTTTCTTTTAATGCTTTAAGCTTCTGATTCACAGACTAGATCACTGTGCCTGAAAGTTTTTATATTCTTATATTTTTATATAATTATACTCAGTAAATTAAAAGCAGACCACCTTAATTAATAACCCATTAAACGCTGTGTACCATTCATTCACCACTGCTAAATGGTGGAACGACCTTTCCAACACATTCCGTAAGGCTGTCACTCAGTTTTTTCAAGAAACACCATTTCCACAGACACTTTCTATAAAAAAAAGAGCTAGATCGAGTAACGGTACTACAGTAAGCTGTTTTTTTCTTAAACTACTGACTTGTGGTGTTATCTTATTTGTAAGTCGCTTTGGATAAAAGTGTCTGCTAAATGACTAAATGTAATGTTAATGTAGCAAATGACAGGGTATAACTACATTTACCATTATACAAATAGATAATTCTTTAAAGGCCCTTGTCTTAAAAAAAAAAAAAACTAAGAAATACCAGTATATGCTTACCCTTAAGTGAATCCTATGATCCCAGGTAAATTTAAAATGCATAAACCCATTTGGCTGTAGAGTCACTACAATTACAAAAAGCACTTAATAAAAACTATTGGTAACACTTTCTATGAATCTGGTAATCATAATATATTATAAGTACCTAAGTAAAGCATTCATAACACTGTAACATTTGTCATAAGTCTGTTAATGTACATAGACATTCATAATCACAGTCACAAAGTGTTATCGTATGACATTGGGCTTTATAACTAAAATTCACATAACACTTTATAATTTTATTTTTTAATTACTTTGGACTCCTCAGATTTTTCAACATAATCGCTAAATACAGTGGCTTAGCGGTTAGCACATTCGCCTCTTAGCACTGGGAATTCCCGGTTTAAATCCCAATCTGGGTGGAGCTTACATGTTCTCCGCGTGTATGTGTGGGTTTCCTCCAGATTTTTCGGTTTCCTTCCAAGGTCCAAAAACATTGATTCAAGGTAAATTGAATGCTCTAAGTTGCCCCATATAGTTTGTGTCTGTGTGTGTGGCTGTGATAGATTGGCAGCCGTGTCCTCGGTGTATCTGCCAAGCGTTCTCTCCTGGATGAGCATGGGGAAACCCTCACGAGGAATAAGTGGAAGATAATGAATGAATGAATATATGAATGAATCACCTAATACATGATAATATCACTTTACTCAAAGTATGTAAAGAATATTTAAGTACATAAAGTCTTTATGTGCTAATAATAATGCAGTGTCCTTCGTAGAGTTAATAAATTACATCACTTTTTCTAATGCCTGTAACTAGAACATTAGTAAGTGTTCGTTAGCAGTTATAAGCACTCATGATCATTAAACAAAAACGTTCTAAAGCTTTATTATACAGTTCACTAAAACTAATTGATTGAAAATTGAAATATACAGTTTATAATGCATTAGGTCACATTGTGTTATAAAGTCTTATGACATGGGAGTGTTAAAAAAAATGTAAAAGGTTGCATAACGCGCAAATGAAAGTAATCAGATGTTTGCAGTGTGCATTTAGAGAGAAAGACATCTCACAGGCTGTCAACTGACAGCTGCACTAAATGGAAGTCATCAAACGCCAGTGTCAGCATCAACAGTGAAGAGGGGACTTCAGGATGCTGAACTTCATTGCAGAATTGCCAAGAAAATGCCATACCTCACACTGGCTAATAAAAAAATACTGCAATGGGCTAAAGATAAAATACATTGGACACTCGAAGATTGAAAGGAGATGTTGTGGACAGATGAGCTCAAGTTTGTGGTCTTTGGATCAAACAGAAAAACATTTGTGAGGTGCAGGACCAATTAAAAGATCAATGACCAATGCTTAAAGCCATCTCTCAAGCCTGGTGGAGGCAGCATGATGGTCTGGGGATGTTTTGGAGGTGATAAAATAAGATACTTATGCAGAGGGGAAGGGATCTTCAAGAAAGAAGGCTACCACAAGATTTTGCAATGCCATGCCATAGCTTGTGGCCAATTTTATCCTACAACAGGAAAATGACTCCAAACACACCACAAAATTGTGTTGGCAAAATTTAAGAAATAAGGAGTTAGCCGGAATTCTGATTGTAATGGAGTGGTCAGCAGAGTCTCCGGATCTGAACCCTATTGAGCTGTTGTGGGAGCAGATTGACCGTATGTTATGGAGGAAGACTGCATCAAGCCAGTCAATGTTGTGGGAGATGCTACAAGGAAGCATGGGGTGAAATCACATCAAATTACCTTAAAAGGTTGAGTATACCTAGAGTCTACCAGGTTAAAAAAAAAAGGTGGCTTTTTTGATGAAGGCAAAATCTGAAGTACACAGTCATCATTTTTATTAAAATTAATATTTCATACTCTGACAAAATCTGCATGTCCTGTTTATTTGCTTTATTTTATAATCTTAAGTGTGTTTCCATTGAAATTAAATGTTACTGTGATCCCAAACTTTTGAGCGGTAATGTATACCTTCTTGTTTTTGCTCTTAATGTACATTTTATCATTTTCTCCTGTGTATATCACTATATACAGCTTGTAAGTTTGTAAACCCTTTAGATTAGTCTATATATCTGTATAAAATGGACTTTTAAGTAATCAGATTTCAACAAAAGTTTGAAAATTCAATGGAAAAAACTAAGTCAAACAAATGCAGCAAGAATTTTAACCTTGATTATGTATTAATTGAATAAACATATACAATTTCACTTATCTGTAAGGGGTAAAAGTATGCGAGCCTTCACGATGAAATCCAGCCCTGATTAATTTGGAGGGCATAAGTTTGTGTAAATGGTCAGTGACAATAACCTTAGAAGAACAGATGTTAATGCACATCAGGCTGGAAAAGGTTGGTATATGGAATCAGTCATTACAAATGTGTACAAACAGAGGAAATTCAAAAGCATTATTTCCTTTCCCAGAACTGGATGACCAGCAAAGACCATGCCTAAGGCAAGGTGTGTATAAGCTGAAATAATTTATTTATATAGTGCTCTTTACAACGGTGCATTGTCACAAAGCGGCTTCACGGTGATATTAAACTGAACCTCCAAAGAGAAAGCCATAACACTAGTGGCAAGAAAATGCTCCCTGTAAAGGAAGAAACCTTTTTAGGAAGAAACCTTTGGAGGACCACGCCTTAGTGGGGGACTCATCCTCTTTGAGTAGCCGAGCAGCATCAACATGTCCCCAAGTGCACAATTAAGCTTAAGATGACTTCTAAGAAACTAAAGTTCTTTCTTTTATTGGTAATTATAATGAGTTCCCTTTAAGATACCACCTTTTCTATCCTGTCCTATTTGTGACTCTTCCATTTGTTTTTTTTGGCGTCTTCGCCATATTTCAGAGTTTGATAAATATCTTATCTTATCTTATTGTATATTGATGGACAAAATCCCCCTCACGCACATGGCATGGCATGCAGCACCTAAGGGCTGTTCTTACAACACTGAGAAGTGAAGTGCTCAAGTTTAAGTGATTTATTTTTATATCACATTTTACATCAGAATATGCCACAAAACAGTTTTACATTGACATGAGCCTGAACCCCCAAAGAGCAAGGCGAACGGACAGTGACAATAAAAAGCTCCCTATTATGTTGTTGTTGTTTTTTTAGGGAAGAAAGGCTCAGTGGCCTTGAGGATGAGCCTGAGCCTATACCAACAGTATAGGACACCCATGTTGAGCCTCCAAGGTCCATATAAACCCAAGCTAATGTCTAAGCAACTTCTTCCACTAGCAAATTCTGAAGAGCCTCCTTTAAGATACTACCTGTTTTTCCTTTGTGGCTTTTCCATTTGTGTTCTTTGGCGCCCACAAAACATTATAGCATCTTAGGACTGTCTTAAAATTACTGAGAAGTGCAGTGTTCAAATTCAAGTTTAAGTAATTTATATATATAGCACTTTTTACAGTACATTGTCACATAGCAGCTTTACAGTGTTAAACCCCTAAAAAGAAAGCCAAAGCACAGTGGCATTATGGTATCTGGGGTTCCTCTAAATTAATAAGACCACAGCCACTGCAACCTATTTAGAATCTTAAACAAAAAAGAAAGTGAGGCAGTTCTTAGGTCTGGCTGACTGTTATCGAAGGCCCATACCAAACTATTCAGACAATGCCAACCCTCTCACTAACCTTATAAAAAGGAAACTCCAGATGGGGTCTAGAGGATGAAGCAGTGTCAACAAGCTTTAAGGCTAAAGCTGCACTTTGTGGTGCCTGATACTGCAGTTTCCTAACTTTGCTCTGCCCTTTGTCCTACAGACAGACAGATTGGACAGAGGGCTGGGAGTTGGGTTATCCCTAAATGCTCTACCACTGCAAAAGGCTCTCTGGGCAAGAGTAGAAGTACAACACCATTAAAAAGGACTCTATGTTTGGAAACGACATCAAAGCTACACCACATACCTGTGTGGGAATAGGCTATAGATGGATGGATGGATGGATGGATGGATGGATGGATGGATGGATGGATGGATGGGTGGATGGATGGAATACTTTATTAATCCTGGAGTGAAAAAGTATGAATGATCTGATCTATTATGAAGATAAGAACTCTCATCAATAGGGATTAAGACACCTTCTATTAGACACATCTGATCTATTGGTTTTCCTTGTAAATATAAAGTAAAAGACAGTAACTTATTTGATTGATTAAATTCGTTGGTGGTTCACTATTACAAACATATTAGAGATAAGCGTGTTTTGGTGGAATAAGTGATATCTGCAAGTGTCTGTCATCTCATCTCATGCCCATCCAGAGGAGAACGTTTGGGGTGCTGGGAAGGACCCAGAACAGGGCTGGTCACTACCTCACCCACGCGGTCACTCAGACAACTTTAAGGGGCAATGAAGTCAGGGCCAATTTAGAGCAGCCAAATCACCCTGAATCCATGCTTTTGGACTAGGGGATAAAACCAGAAAACCCAGAGAAAATCCACACAGACACATGGAAACTGAAGCCAGATCGGATCCTCAACTCCGAACCTAAATCCCCAGCGCCGAAAGGTAGAAGTGCTAACCACTACGCCACCGTGCCACCCAATTCACATTTAGTCATTGAGCAGATGCATCCAAAGCAATTAACAAATCAAATAAAAGCAGAGATCAATAGCTTTATTTAGGTTGAGGACTGTAAAAAACTCTCGAAATTTTTTTTTTAGAAATTCAAGTTCTAACAGTTAGACCAAGGGACACAGGAAACAAAACTTAGTTTGACTGTAAACAACACAGTGTTGTTTAGCATAGGAGTACCATTACAGCTAATACATGTTTTGGTTTGTAGTGGTCAAGTGTGCATCTGACGTATTGTCAAGCACTATGCATGGTTTGTCGATTAAAAACTATTGTTAATTACCTATATGACATGTGTTTCCAGAGGCAGCCCTTAGCATAGACAGTCTAGAAAAATGCTAGTGGCACAGTCCATTTACATGGATAGCCTGGTGGCCCAATCAAGAGAAAAAAAAAATAATTCTTTTACAGTTTCTTGTGAATGCTACTATTATTTCTTAATATTACAAAAAGCCAACATCATATCTCCATAGTCTAATAATGAAAGCCTTAATATTTTGTGTAATGCGTGTGGCATGCGGCATCCCCCAAGGATTGAACCCTCCTCCTCACGCTCCGGTTAAACTTACCTGCCTGTGGAGGAGTATATGAGCAAGTGAAAATTTGATTAATGGTAAATTGGAAGATAAAACTGGCTGCATACAAGCTGCATAGTAACAGTAACCTGAAGATGCTCGAAGCAGGGTTACTAGCTATATAGTGTTTTCTAATTGAATAAATACAACAAAGGCAAGGGAAAAATATTAAAACTGGTACTCTGGCAAGAACAATATTTCCAATCCAGGATAGTTACATTAAAAGACTGCTTTAAAAGCTGTGACAGTCAAGTCATTTACTATGTTCACCTAAAAGAGCTACAGAGTCAACTCTACACTCCTGCTTTATGTTTTTTTCTTTTTGGTTCCGTCTTTCTTCATTAGTATTAGTTTAACTAGTCTCCCTTCAGGAGGGCGACCCACTCGGTCTTAAAGGAAGCGAGCTGCCAGGCCTTTACGGACACCTGCATTTAGGAAGAAAAGCTACCATCAGCTATGACCAGCTATCCCCTGGATGTGTTCCGCCTGGATTCCCAGGAGATGGTCCGCCCGTTGCCTCACCTCCACCCAGCTTCCTTGCCACTACGAAAGACAGCTTCCAAGGACATGGACATGGACTCAAGGTCCTCAGACTGTAAAAGGGCCCTAATTGCACTCATCTTCTGTCCGCTGGGAAGACTTTGCCTACTCAAGTTTTCCCTTCTTGGGTATGTTGGCCTCAAGGCCGAGGACCTTCTTTGTGGTGTAAGCCCATTTAAGGAAGTATTCTCAGCTGACAGATATGGATGTTAGAGAGGTAATTATTGCACTGACCATGAGTCTGCGGATGAACATGTGCAGCCTTAATAAACTGAAACATTTAGGATATTGTACACTACATAAAAACTTTCTTGTGTTCGGGAAATTCTAATCCCACATTCATGAGAATGAAACCCGGGATCCAGGAATGATTATGACCAATATGGACAATGACGAAACCTGCGTGCATCTCGGGCAAATACTCCAGCAAATGTGACAATCATGCTTATTTCTTTCGGCTTTCACAAAAAGCAAAGTGAAGTGGGTGTTTGTCAATCAAAGGATTCAGCTTTTGTTGTGGAGCAGAAGATACTGGGGGAAATGGCTCATTATGTTAAGGAGCCAAGAAGGCGCACAATGAGCCACAGTGCTGAGGACCTGCCGCTTTTTTTTAGGCCATTGGAGCTGCCGCGTGGAGCGGGATGACACGCAGGAAAGGTAGCATCAAAAACCCTTGGCCTGTCGTGGAGCAGTGTGCATGGAGGCAGGAAATGGGCAATCTCTTTTCTGCAAGCGGGCACACAACCTCAATTTGAGGTAATTGACTTACCATCCAGCAGCTCTGCTTATGAACCTGTGCATCCTTTATAAGCTGAAACATATCAGCTTGTAAGTTGCAGAAACTGTTTTTTTTTTTTTTAAAAAAAAAAGCCTGTTCCTGTGCTTGGGAAATCATGTATCTAGTTTTTTTTGTTTCACACAGTCCAGACAGTAGTATTATATAGGATGAAATATTCTATTTGAAATAAGTAAAGCAATGCAAGTTTTTATTTTTTTTTAAATTGGGACGTTTTTATTTCTCATTCACCGTGAGTATATCACAGTGAACGGGAAAGTAATTTTTTTTACAACGTATAAATATACATAAATAAACACTTGATTTTGTTAATAAACAGTCTAACCATAACATTGTTTTTACCGACATAACTGTTTACCAACACTGTTGCCAACTTAGCAACTTTGTGGCTATATTTAGTGACTTTTCAGACCCTCTTATTTTTTAGACTAGCGACAAATCTAGTGACTTTTCTGGTGCTTTTTTGAGACACTCTTGTTTCCGCATCATTCCATGTCCCAACTGCAACTGAATTGCCCCTTCTCAAAGGTGCCACTTATCTTGTGTCAGTCTGCGGTGTGTCCACGGTGTGTGCCTCTATGCAAAAAGCTAAACATTTAACTAAATAACTAAAAATTGATTATTGTAATTTAGGTACAAAATAAATAAGTAATTTGAGTTTAGACAAAACATTAAAAGGCATTAATTTATTTTGAGATGTGATGGCTTTTGAGACAGCAAATAGCTACATATAATAATATAGCTACAAATAATATAGCAAATAAAATAGCTATTACTACCTAGAAAACCAACAGCATAGAGACCAGCAAAACCCTTCCCTTGAGAACATTAATACATTCATAAGTCTGCTGTAAAGCCTTATCCTTCTGCAGAGATGAGTAACATTATATACATGCCAAGCTCGACTGGCTCATAAGACCATATGCATAAACCTTATTATATACTGAATGAAAAACTTAAATATTTTACTTGCATTGATTAAGACTAACATAACTATGATAATGAGTTTCTAATGATGCTCAGTTATCACTTGCAATTAAAACTACCATATACCATCAAATGCATTAAATTAAACAATTAAACAATAGGCACATTTTATTTTGTATTTACTGTACATTTTACTTACTTTTCATTTTATTTTTATTTCATTTTACCAAATAGCACGATAATGTCTCACTACTTATATAACTTACGGATAAAATCTAAATTATTTACCTGAATTGCCATTATTGTACACTATTAAAAATACTGTGATTTGGTGGCATGAAAATGACATTTATTTTTATTGTGAATGTAGACTAAAATATTAGCTATGACTGTAAAATTTTACTGTGGCCTCATATATAAGTGAAGGACTTGTAGTATAATAAATGCAATATTTAACCCCTTAATTACATCTAGATATCTATATTTGTTACATTGAACCTAAAATAAATTAAATAACTGTAAACTACTGCTAAACTAAAATAGTAGATTAATGTGAATATAAAAGAAATAAATGAAATACCAAATTACCTCACCATGAACAAAAACCAAATTACCTCAACATGGGAATAAGATGACTGGCCATGTGAATAGGTTACATCAACACAAAAATGAGCTACTGCAACATAAAAATCAACTACCCAATTAAAAGAATAAACTGTCTGACTAAAAATAAACCATGTTAACATTAGAATAAATAATTTTAATGCTGCACAAACAATAAAATAATACGTCTAACCTAAAGTACTTGAAAATCAGAGAACGTGAATGTGTTACTAAGCAGGGGTGCGTTTCCCAAAACGTTCGTAACGCTAAGTACTTCGTAACTTCATACTTAAGAACATTCTTAAATTTAC
>JAOUQT010059872.1:0-10554 GCA_025769995.1 Xyliphius kryptos | reverse complement strand
GCATCATCAAAAGGAGGGTCTATGATGGCGGGAGGCAGTTCACATCTAAGCAACAGCTCTGGGAGGGGATTCTGTCCCCATGCAGATCAACTGAAGCCGATAGCATCCAAAACCTGACCAATTCAATGGACCAGGAGTTCAGAAGCTCCTTTTCGAACAAGGGGTCCTATGTGCAAATGGAACATCACCTAGAATAAAGTTTTAAACTTCAAAACTGCTTATAATATCACAAATGACCATTTTTTGTTCTTTATAGAAATGAAAAGGTTGAAAACTCTGCCTTGCATAATAAGATGGAACATGCATTTTGAGTGTTTTTTTTTTTTTTTTTTAATATACTGTTATCATTGGCAGATTGTTCCAAAACCTTTCAATTGTACTCTGATAGTTGATGACTGGAAAATAACAATGACTGCAATTCATATAGGTACTTTTGGAAAATCGGAGAAAATATTATTTGCATAGTAATTTGGAACACAGTTTAGATTACATTGCAAAAGACCAGTTTATTGGAGATTTAGCTTTTAATAAACATGTTTATGAATCAAACCTTGTTTTTTAATCATAGTTTGCTTGTAACCATTTTATAAAAGCAATAAGGTTTTCCAGATTGTGTATTATTGTGGATAAATACCTATGCCGAAATGCTACGCTACGGATGAGAACTTGAGCACAATGAGAAAGTTGAACAGCAATTATTCTAGAGGAGGCATGCCCAATACGTCAGTCGTGTTGACCGGTCGATTTCACAGTGCATGTTGGTAGATCACCAAACACTCCACTTGTCCTTTTCTGTACATATTGCAAACTGCTAATGATGCTTTTCTGCAGATGATTTTTTTATTACCGTTCTTGCAATTAAATCACGTTGCCAAATTTCAGCCAAATTTGAGAGAATTAGTAATAAGTCAATCACTAATAAAAAGCTTTGCCATTTATTAGTATATATAGCACACACCCTCTCGTGCCTTACCACATTTGGTCACTTAACAAACTTTAATCCAAAGCGATTAACAAGCATTCCAGTTTGATGGTTCAAGGTAAGAGCACTGGGTTCATACAGGATCCATTGAGTAATGAGGGTTAAGGGTCTTGTTCAAGGACCCACATTGGTAACTTAAAGTGGACCTGGGGTTTAAACCCACAACCTTTAGAATGATAACCCAACACCCTAACCACTGAGCTACCATTCTGTTTTATTCTATTGTGTTTATTGTTGATGTATAAGTTCTCAAAATCGCCAATTGGGATTGTGTTTTCCATTGCCAAGATAGTAATATGCCATAAATATACCTGAACACATCTCACAGCCACGCCCATCTAGTAGATATATTCACAAGAACCATTGTTATTTAAATGATGCAGACGGAAGGCGTGAAAATAGACTGTTGGCAGGGGGTCAGATAGGGTACCGAGAATGGTGCAGTGGAGCAGCGGCGGCTTCAGCCGAGGTCAGTTGGGGTGAGAGAATAGACTTTAGTAAAGCAGAATCACCTCCGAATATTTAACACGTCAAAGCTGGAGGTGTTATTTGAAGCAAAGTTAAGACTAACCCATCTTAGGTTTACTTTTCTAATAAAATTTACGGGTGTGTAAAAGTAAAGGTCTGATGACGGTTTTGGATTATGAGTTCACCTATGGAATCGCAGTCTGGACGTTAAACTCTGAATATTCCGTTCTCATCTGCTGCGGTTCCGTTTTCATTTTGTTTTCAGAGCTGAGCATGCAGTGTTTCCGCCCCTGAAATATTTATCTTGCTGAATCAGAGGTCCGTCAGACCGTACAAATCAAACGGTGGAGCTTTCCTGTGTTGCTGGCCCACCGATGTATTGTGGGATACATTTTTGAAACCGAAATCAGATAAGTTGGCACTGGGATGAAAATATCCTCAGGCCATACACATTAAACCAGCTGACCAAGGCTGTTCTCTGGTTTTCATATCAGCCAATAAAACTCCTTCGCTAAAATAACCTTCACGTCGTTCTGATTCACACTCGCAATTTATTCTGTTTTAGTAAATAAATCAAACTATATTTGGGGGGGGGTGGGGGGCAGGGTGGCTTAGTGGTTAGCACATCCATTAGTCTGGGTGGAGTTTCCATGTTCTCCCCGGTTTCCTCCCACACTCCAAAAATATTCATTCAAGGGAAATTGGCTGCTCTAAATGACCTTTATATAGTTTGAATGAGTTTGGTGAGTGTGCGTCCGGCGATATCTTGGTGTCCTGTCCTGGGTGTAGCTGCCCAGTGCCCGAAAGGTTCTTCCCTGGATGGGATGGTCATGGGGCCCAGCGACCCAAGTAAAAAAGTAAGCAAAAAATAATATGATTAAAATAAAATGAACTTCAAAAGGCAGCCTGTTGCGCCGTTATCCTCCCGATGTCAGCAGGTTTTGCCTTGTTCCTCTCACCAGGTCCTGCTCATTAGGGGATCTAACCCCAGGTTTCTATCAAATTTGCACATAAATGAACCTGAGTTGAACCAAAATGTTCTTGTTTCCTGCATTCAGTGAAACACACTCAGTTGGCCTAAAGTTTGAAATCCCCTCTGCTCGCTCATTTCTGTCTACTGACAGCACGGTTTACAGTTGACTGCTTTGGAGGAACTTCTCTAATCTGCGTTTCAATCACGCACGTCGACTTCAATCCCCCTGAAAGCAATGACTTTTGTCACATTGTCCGCTGGGTTTCGAACCTGTGGGCTTCCGTTACTGCACTTTAAGCACCGCTGCATTTATCTCTGATGTGCAAATGAAGAAAGGTTTAGTCAGCTGAAGAATTTAAATGAGTATCAAAGTGCTGACAGGCCTTTGTGTTTGAGAATTTTGGAAAAGAACATTATTAAAGTCAGGTGCTGATGGTGCATGAAAAAGGCTGGTTCACAAAATACTAGTGGGTCTGTTTATTTAAGTGAGCGGAATATCAGTTACTTTTAGAAAACACAACTGAAAATTATTTAAAATGATGTATATTACTGATGATTAGCTTTAGATGCACCTGAGGGTGTAGCACTCACCAGACCACTGAACACAAGGTGTGGTAGCTTTTGCCTTGGTCCTTCCAAACTTTATTCTTGCCTATTTCTTTCTACTTTATCGAGAAATCTGTTGTTAGTTTTTTTAAGGCTTAATGTTATGCAGTTTTTGGGTTTGACCCCCCTTTTTTTAAATGTGTTTACATGCATATAAATCCTGTACCAGTTACATCATTCTGGAACATTCTGAGCTTTGGCACATGGAGTTCTAGCTTTGATAAAGGACAATAAAAACATACAGCAGGGGGCGATGCTCTTAGTACTAAATCAGTACAATGTCTTCCTTACCGCATGCACACCCTACAAAAAAAAATCAAAATAAACCAAAGTCAAAAGTGTTGCGTACCTAAACATCTCAAAAGTTGCATTGACCGTGCTTGGACACTAGGAGGCGATTGATCCACCATAGCCGCTCATTTGGTTGAGCTTGCCTCTGCGTGCACCAACATTTCTAAAAGCAAAACAGCCGCCCACGGTAAAATACGAGCTGAAGCAGCTTATAATCAGTGTCTCAGTGTCTGCACTCTGCTAGTCAGAACATTTTATCAGTGAGATGCTGGGACACTGAACAGGTGGTGTGGCTTTTACCGCTAGCCCTGTTACAAAAGCTTCTCTTCTCTTTTTATTTCGCTCGCACTTCTTTTTTTTCGCTCGTGCTTCTCTCTATCGCCCCCTCGCGTCTAAACATTTCTCACGTTCGATTTTTGTATTTAGTACACGTTTTAACGGGTGGCTGCTCGAGATAAGTCCAGCCCACCCAGCCATGCTACACATCCGGCGACATTATTGAATCTGCGTGAAATGTGTTTTGTTTTCTAAAATAAGTTGAAAGTTTGTTTTCTTCTATCAGCTATTTTAATTTTCATTATTTTATTTTTTCAGTCCCACTTTTTATAATGTGTTAATCCACAATTTGTCATAGTGTAGCATGGCTGGGTGGGCTGGACATTTTTCGACCAGCCAATTACTGTCTAGATCCCGCCCACCCGTTAAAACGGGTCCTAAATACAAAAATCGAACGTGAGAAACTTTTAGACGCGAGGGGGCGATAGATAGAAGCGCAAGCGCAAAAATGTGCAACAAAGAAAATTGCTTACGAATTCTGATTTTGAGTTCTCAAAACTTTTGGACCCTTTCTGACGCCATACAGTTCTGCCTATATTGTTATATTTAACATTATACAGCATAAAGGTGGCATGTAGGCATAATGGTCAGCACATCCGTCTCTCTTTGCTTTTGAATATTGAGTGGGTTTAAATTCACCAGGATCGGAAGTTGCCATGTTCTCTCCATGTGGGTTTTCAGGGGGGTTCTCCAGTTTTCTTCCACAGTTCAAAACCATGCATTCAAGGTGAATTGGCTGCTGTAAAATGTCCCTATAGAGTGTGTGAGTGAGTGTGTGCCCAGCAGTAGATTAGTGCCCTGTCTTGTGAGTGTCTGCCCAACGCCTAAAATATTTTCATCTGGATAGGCATGGAGAACCCTGACTTCCCGTGACTCTAGTATAGGAGTAAGTGGTAGAAAATGAGATGAGATGAGATAAAATGCTTTAATTTCAACTAATTTCCTAAACTAGTATACTTGGAAAATCTTTGATTTGAAGGTAGTCTTAATTTTTGCCAGCTGTAACTTCAAATAAAAAGCGCCAACACAACTTCTATAGTACGACTGTTTTTTTTTTTTTTTCATTTGAAACAATTTTATCATTCATGGTTTGAAGTGAAATTATTGTTCCATGATTTGTGTGACTGCGCACACTGAGCGTGTCCACCAGGTGTTTAAAACAGGATTTCCTTATTTGTCGCCATCTGTTAATAATGCGAATCTTTAGTTAACATTCATAATCATTTATTTGTGATACCTTTTGAAGTTTTGAGTTCAAGTAGGTGTCAGTGCGGCTTATCAATTCATTCATCAGCTTTTGTCCTACCAGGTTTTTTCGTCATTACCGCCACTTACACATCACACCTACATAGTAAATAACTGTCAAATTTCCAGATGAAGGTGCATGTGTAAAAGAGACAATAAAGGATGTTATATTTACACTGCTATTTCCTTGATGGTGCCGTAAAGAGTCGTGAGAGTGTGTTCCTTATCTGATGTATGACCTGTGGGGAATGCGCACCATTAAATCACATGCCTATTCCTAAAAGGACAAAACCATATATTTGGAATTTGGAAAGACACAAATGTTTTTATTGTATTTTTTTTTACACATTTTAATTATGAATCCTAATTGTTTACAGCATTGATAAGCTAAATGTTGGGAACAGCCTTTTCAGAAATACAACGGCTCAATTATTTTGAAATGGAAAATCCATTAAGCTGGCTGTATACTAAGCACTTTATATTGGTACGCCTGGACACACACTCATTCATGTATTTAGTCTGTTCAGCCAATCATGTGGCAGCAATGCAGTGTATAGTATCAAACAGATACAAGTGAATTTTCAACCATCAGAATAGGAAGATATCATCCTCATGATTCAGTGGCATGAGTATTCATGGTTGCTTTGAGTATTTTTATAAACTGCTTGTCTTTTGATTCAAAACCACATTTACTGGGGTTTGCGTCAAAATAATGATCCATTTAGCAGTGATTCTGTGGATGAAAACACCCTGTGATTGAACTCTGACTGAATGAATGAACGATTTGATGTTTCAGATCACCACTCTGTACGGTTGTGATTATAACAAAACGTTTTAGACTGCACGTTCAACGCGGTGTTCAAGTAAAAGCCCTACTCAGCATTAGTAAAACATTTTAAATAGTGCCGGGTGTAATTTACAAATATGTCGCTTCTAAAGACTGTAGGTAAATGTAGAAAGGAACATGAGTCTTACTAAAATTTCTAAAGCACTTTTTCATTAATTTTTTGATAACAGTAATCACTACAGACATACGCTGTTGAAATGAGCTCACATTTTAGGATTTTCCAAGACATGGATGTCATCTTCTGAATGGAAACCACGAACTCTGTACAACATCAACAACATGCAAAATTCAGAAACTACATCCAAATGCACATTTATACAGATGGTACCATAATCAGTTATGGTTAAAGTTTGAAGTTTATGCATTAATGCACTTTTTTAATTTTTTCAGTTTATCGTTTTTTTGTTTTTTTTTTAACAAAAGTGAATTGTCTCAAAGCAGTTTGGCAGTGTTCTATGACTGAACCCCCAAAGAACAAGCTAATAAGTCACTGGCAAGCAAAAACTTCCTGGTATTTACTTTGGTTTAAATGGAGAGAGAAAATAAACTTGTGAAGACCACAGCTCACCCTTCCTGAGTGGCCAACAAGCTGCTTTAACAATTGGCCAGTATTAGCCTGGAATATAAATACAATAGCAATGCTCCATCTTCACTGCAGAAGCTGGAACCATAAAGCTTGTCCTGAAACACAACCAAAACAAATCACCAGCAAATATTACTCATAAGTTAAAACACCTATGGCAACATGGACATGATATCAATTTGTTTTGGCCCACTCCAGCCTCAGAGGCAAATAATAAGGCAACGCTGGAATAAAACATGCCACATCCGTCATTTCCTACCCTCTTGCATGACCTCAAACATGTTAGTAGGAAAGTCACCACTAAAATGTGGCAGAAAGCAAAAAGCACCCCCCAATAGGAACAGCTTACTAACTTAAAAATCACTTGAGAGCTAAATTTTTAGCATACCACATGGGTCATAAGGCTGGCTTGTGGTTCAGGCTCCAGCCTTCAAACCTAAAGGTTCCCCCCCCCCGGTTCCCAGTCTCAATGTGGTTGAAATGCCCTTTGGCAAGGCACCTAACAGTATTGCTCCCCAGGTTTCGTATACATGACTGGCCACCACTCAAGGCATGTGTGCCTTTGTTCTGTGAATTAAGCAAAATACATTTTAGGCCACGAAATGGAGAACACCAAAATTGTAATTACTATAGAACTCTATACACTCAAGGCAGTACAAGAAAACTTTCTGATGCTATACAAAGTACCCATGTCCTATCATGAAAATAGCCCTAATAGTTGGCAGAACTATTGAAACAAACAAAAACAGAAACCAACATGCGGTTTGTGTAATCTGCTGGAAATCTGCATTTGTAATTTGCATTGCTAAGTCTTTAGTCATTGTCTTTTGTTTGTAACGCTACTAGTTTATACACAGCAACATGGTGTGGATTTGCAGTATTTTCAAACAGCAGGGTAAAAAATAATTCTGTAATAAAGTCCTGTAATAAACTGTGTTTATTTTACTCATATTTGTAAAGTGCTTTTTAAATGAAAGTATGTGTATGCTTTCATCATTGTCTCTTGTCAGTTACATGTTACGTGTTTTTCATGTCTGTGACCAATTATTTGTGTGTGTGTTTAGGTATCGGGCTTTCACCTTTGTGCTCACCTTCCTGCTGTACACCAGCTTTCATCTGTCCAGAAAGCCCATCAGCATTGTAAAGGTAACGCTGCACAGCCTGTATATTTAGGACATACCAGGCTTTACAGTACACTCTCTCTGTAAATGCGTTGTACCCAGTCGCTCTCTCCACAGCATGTGCTGTTCCCAGTTTTAAAGGGCGCACACATTTATTAGGCGGGGTCGCATCAGGTGCATTAATTGATTATAATTAAATTCTATTATTAACAGCTCTACCTTCTCCCCAGCACCACACGCTATTGCCACACATTTATTAATTCATTATCTTCTGCTTTAATGCTGTATTAGGGTCCCTATCCAGGGGAGAACGTTTTGGGTGCTGGGCAAATACACCTAGGACAGAGTGCCAATCCATCGTTGAGCACACACTCACTCAAATGAACACACACTCTTTATAGGTGAAACTTAGATCAGCCGATTCACCTAAAATCCATGTTTTTGGAATGTGGAATGAAACAGGAGAACCCAAAAAAACACATGCAGACGAGGGGAGAACCTGGAAAACTCCACTTAGATCGGGATTTGAACCTGGATGCTTAGCGCTGAGAGACAGACGTGCTAACCACAATACTGGCCCACAGTCAGTATAGATGCAACACATTTATATTTTCATCATTTTGTTTTCCAATGTGAGTTCAGATGTGGATTGAAAAAGGCATTTCTGCTCTGAAGCTGCAACCGACGATGAAACTGTTGGAAAACACCAATTAATCACGGGATAACTAATCAATAATTGTACAGATTATTGAATCATTGTCTGTAATCTGTCTGTTGTGCCTCACAAGAAGATCACAATGAAGGCAGACATACCGGATTAAGTTTTAACAATTCCAGCGTGGCTGAGAAATTACCGGATAAACTAGTTTTCTTTCATTCTTTTACATCCTGCCTGGTTTGTTTCTAGCTATTTGAGTTTGTAGTGCTCTTAATAGATCAAAGGAGTTTGTTGAGGCCATTGCACGCCTGTGAACTTAAGACTGGGTTTAAATAGATCAGTCATTCTATTGTTCGGTTTATCTTTGACCTGAGCCTGTAAAATTTCACCCGAGATCAAAACTGATTAAAAATCTCCAATTCTGTTTCAGAAAAAAAAAATCTGAGCATTAGTTTTTTTAATAACAAACTCAGTTTGGCCAAAATTATTTGTGCAGACAAGTAGTTAATTTCTTCACTTTGAATTTGAATAAAAATATGCCGTGGTATTGGTTTCCTTCTATGGTTCAGCTTTAGGTATCGAACATTCATTAACCGTTTGTCCAGCTGTGACGTTATTTTACGATAAACACACATCTGGCCACTTCACATTCCTATCTATGCATGAAGTATATTTTAAATAATGTGCCATAAATGTAAATACAGTTTAAGTTAAACAATAAGACTCAGTGATGGATTGACACCCTGTCGCCATGTTTACCTGATCCAGGATTCTGTTTTTTTTATGTGTACATCAGGTAGTTTTGTGTTTTATGTAAAAACACATGTCTGGATTAAAAGGGAACATCAGATAAACTAAACTGGCAATTCCATGGAAAGATTCCTTGGAGGAAGCATATATTTTAGTATGCAAAGTGATTTTCACTAGAAGGTCCTGGTGGATAGCCAGTGTTTATATTCCTGGCTACTCCTTGTGGAGAGGAAGGGCCTTAACCTGTTTGTGATTGTGGCTGTTTTTTCTTTCCACAGAGTGAACTTCATAAAAACTGTTCTCAGGTCAGGGAGGTGGGGTCTACTGAAAGTAGCAGGAGCCATCAGTTGCTTCATGTAGAAGTGGACTGCAGCTGGAAACCATTTGGTAAACCTGTTTTCCCCTTCAGACCTGTTCTTCTGCACATCATGATTACATACTATCAAAATCCCTATCTGTGTGTGTGAGTGTGTGTTTAAGGAAAATACTTGAAGCTACAATAACAGTTTTATTCTTGTTTTTTGTTTCAATTTTTTCAGGTTTTCTGATTTATTACATTTAATGAAGATGACACATTAGATATCTGTTAATAATTGTAGTATAAAAAGTTTACCAGAAACAACAAAATGCAGTTTGACCATAATTATTTAGCAAAAAGTGGTAAAAAAGAAAATATTACCAATGCAAAAAATTACATTTGGGAAATATCCATCCACCCAAAACGTCCATCATAGGAGGAGTTTTTTTTGCCATTGTTATTTACAGATCGTCTGATTATACTTTCATTATTATCTTTATCAGCTTAAATGCTTAAAAGGGAATAAAAGCCAATTAACTTCCTCCTGAATTTTTGCGGACTGTGGAAAAATAACATTAAAAAAGTGAAGAGCCTTATCTTCCCTTTCCTCTCCTTGGATGAATTATTTTGGTGCATCTCCAATTTTTACACCTTAATGTACACTTATTTTATTAAAACACATCTTGTGGGGTTAAATATATACCAGGCATGAAAATCATACTAATTACACACATATTGACTGAATTAGACCAAATAAACTAATTGGAACATTCAAGACATGTGAAACAACCAGATAAATAGATCATCAAAACATTTGGTTTTAAACTATGTAAATAGAGCAGGGTTCAGTCTATACAAGTTGTTTACCAGATAAACAGATCACCAAGCCCTCACTTTTAGGCATGATGTTTAACCTGGAAAAAAAACCCAAGATGCTCTCCAAATCATGCATGCTCATCAGTTAATGATGGTTCAGAGTCTCCCCCATTCCTTTTTTATTTACATATCGATATTAATCTTGTATTCACAATTGAATTGAAAGTTTCCTGATATTTAAGTTTTATTGTTTGTGTTTCTGCAGATAAAGAAAACTATAACCAGCTTTTGGGAGCAATGGATTACTCTTTCCTGTGTGCTTATGCTATTGGCATGTATCTGAGGTAAAAGCCTCCTATTGTCCTTTACACTTCCCCTGGTTTGTAAATGTGTGTGAAGGGGATGCGGGGCGTTACAGCTGTGTTGTGGTAATTGTTTAAAAACACTGACATTATGTAACTATTAGGAAAATGGGCATGATTCCATTATACATAAAACAATGCCATTGTAACAGGGTAAGGAATGATGAGGACCGGAGACAGGAGTTTTACCCACGGAACTGGCTTTTATTAACCGACCC
>JAOUQT010059861.1:0-10554 GCA_025769995.1 Xyliphius kryptos | reverse complement strand
AATGAGAAGCGCGAGCGAAAAAATGTGCAACGAAGAAAATTGCTCACGAATTCTGTTTTTAAGTTCTCAAAACTTTTCGACCCTTTCTGACACCATAGTAATGATCTAAGGCATAGCCAGGTAAACTGCAGGCGTGATTTTAAAGTGATAATGTGCTGCATTTCCTGTTGTGTATATTAAATGTCTTTGTTTTTTCATTTGTGGCAAATAAAATCAGTTCCTTATTTGTGGCAGTTTCTAGTGTAAACAGTGTAAAAAGTTCCAATAAACAGAGGTGCTTCAATGTTTTCATCCTGACCGCACAGGATAATGTTTGTCAGTGTGGACAACTCTTTGGCTCAATCTATCATTCAAAGCTTAAGTGAATAAATGGGTCACGGTATTTTACAATATACATACATGGAGACAAAACTGGAGACATTAGCAAATGAGCTATAGAGGTTTTCTCACTAAATTATGTAGTAAATACAATCTTCTTAAAATAAATATTTTATACTATGTAAAACTAAGATTAACAGAATGAATTCCCTTTTCTAGTTTCAATCTCTAGAAAGTTTTTCAAAAATATATATTTACACACCTCTCTCCAAAACTATTAAAGTACATCAATGCTTAAGTATCTAACTATATTTCATAATAGTGTGCATCTCCCAGCAGTTGACAAAATGTTTATTCCCTATCCGTTTTCATTCCAGAATATAGCGAGTATATTCTGAGGTGCTGTCTTATCTGTTCTGGAAATGGCTGTGCTTTGCATTTATTGGTACCAGTCAATCACCCAGACCCAGGAAGCACGCCTCCACTGATTTAAGTGGATGATGTGATGATACCATTGCTTTTAAAAAATGAACAAAACCTAAAAAGCAAAGATGACACAAGAAATCTGTCATATTAGAACTAAACTGAATGAATTGAACATCATGAATCACAGTGCCTACACCCTCAGAAATGCACTTTCATATCATCACAGAGGAACATTTGTATAACTTGAAATGCACCATTGTGAAAAAACCTTCAGCGCAATATTTAACTCATACTGTCAGCGCATAAACCTAAGGCCGGTTTTCAGGGAGTCTGTTTAATAAAAATAGAAGAAAAAGAATTGCACAAACTGGCTTCAGTAAATACTCATGACTAAAAAGTGGCATTGGAAATCGTTGGGATTGGGTTGAAAAATGTTAGCCAGCAACCACATGTCAACACGTTGTATTGTGCACAATCACTGCATGAAGTTCAACAGTGATATGATTTTATCAAACAGTATCTGTTAAATATTTAATAACCATGAAGTCATGGTATCTTATATAGTTTTGCTTCAAACAGAAACAGTGTTGGTGAAATTACTGTCGTCAATGTTCAGTATCACCACCGCCAAGATTCCAACCTCCAGTTGTTACAGGCTACATTTCCCATCTTGATTATTTAATAAAAGTTTTAGTCTGTCCTCTATCCTCTGGAATTAAATGATTCTCTTGTCCAACCTTTGACCGTCCCTCCAAGGTGAATAGACTGTTTTGGCCCAGCATTTTCTGGGACCGCTCCAGGTGATTTGTTCCTCTTTGGTAGGTGCTGTTGCCACTAAACTTGGGGCTGGCATGACCTAACAAACATTCGGAAGGACTAGAACCGGTTCCGTCATGAAGGTGTTCATCATCGTCTGTATCTGCATCAATGAACTTATTGATTGATGCATCGTGAAATGTGAAAACAGTTGGTATACGTTTTTCAGGAGTCTTTGGTGGAGTCTTGCTACTGGCCGTGGTGTAGATGGACACTTCAGGGCTCTGAATAGATTGATCAGATATTATAGAACTTTCTGAAAGTGCCCCGGTGCCTCCGCTGAGAGCTGAATCTGCAGCAGAGCCTGTAGTTTCTCCAGAGAAAAAATTTACCTTAATAGATCTTGTCTTGAGAGGGTTGCCAATGTGAAGACCATGGGGACCGTCAGAGAACAGTGACCTTATTGGCTTGGGAGGACCACTAGGGTTTTTCATTGACTCGTGTTCAAGGGTTGTTTCAAGTCCTGGATTGACACTGACTCGACTTGGTTGATTTGCGATGGGACTGTGTGAAAATCTTGAACTCTCCAAGATGTCTGTAGCACAGCTGATGAAGCTATCAATGCTTGACATACTTTTTAAATCCATTATACCTTCAATTGTAGTAGGTGTTTGATGTTCTGCAATGCTCTTCATTTCCATTTCATCCCTCCTCTTGGCTGATTTGGTTGACTGGCTTTGTTCCTTACTATTCAGGTTGGGCTGTGACTGAGTTTTGGCCATCTTGCAGTACATCTCTTCCAACTTCTGCACATTAAGATGCTGTGGACTAATTTGGCTGGTGGCCTTAACTGGAGATCCATGTCCTTTTTCGGCAGGCGACTTGTTGGAACCGGCTTCTGAGATGTTGTGCTTTGGTGTCCATTTCCAGCGTGTGGGGGACATATTGCAGTTGTCTTGTACTTTATCTTTCTTTTCTATGTCTTCTTCTGTTTTCTCCATAACCACTACATCCATTAGCTCGGCATTCCGAACAAAAGCATCTTTTATGTTCATTGACACAATGCTGCCATTTCTTTTGGCTCTTTCCAGAGCCTCACGTCTCTTTATGGCTTTTTCCTGTCTTTTTTGTTCCTTATAAAACTCTGAAAAATTGTTGACAATTATTGGAATGGGAAGGGCAATAACAAGTACCCCTGCAATGCAACAAAGCCCTCCGACGATTTTTCCCAATAAAGTTTTGGGGTAAATATCCCCATACCCTACAGTTGTCATGGTAATGGTAGCCCACCAGAAAGAAGCTGGGATACTCTTAAATTTTGTATCTTCTTCATCTTTCTCCGCAAAGAAGACCAAACTGGAAAAAATCATGATTCCCATGGCTAGGAAAAGAATAAGCAAACCCAGTTCATTGTAACTACGCCTCAATGTAAAGCCCAGTGACTGTAGCCCAGTCGAGTGACGAGCCAGTTTAAGGATTCTTAAAATTCGCATAATGCGAAAGATCTGTACCACTCGCCGCACATTCTGGAACTGTAGGACACTTTTATTGGATTCAGTCAGGAAGATGGTGACATAATATGGAAGAATGGCAAGTAGGTCGATAATATTGAGTGGGCCTTTAAAAAACTTCCATTTATTGGGAGAGGAAAGAAAGCGTAGTAGGTATTCCATTGTAAACCAGGCGATACAGACTGCTTCTACATGAGCCAGTTGAGGGTTATCAGTTGCTTGCCCAAACTCGTCTATATCCTGTAGTTCTGGAAGGGTGTTGAGAGACAGAGCAATTGTAGAGAGCACAATGAACAGGATTGAGATGATGGCTAGAATCTGTAAAAAACACAACCACAGATATAACATGTCAAAAGCTCTTTTTCATGTTCAGTTCAATTAGTTTCACATTATAATAACTTTAGATTCCTTGTGTCTAGGACTTTGTGCCTAAATAAAACCACACAAATCTGATTGTAAATGTGTAAATGATGTCAGAAGAATAATATAATAAATTATTCATGACAAGAATAGTAAATGCAAACTTACGGCCATACGTCCTGGTCCTGATAAATGCTTTTGGATTACACTGTCTCCAACATCATTTGATTACTTTATTGGCTCCTAGCTTCCCCTAAAGGTTTGTATAGGTCGGTTTTACATTTTGTGGATGTAAATATGAATCGATTACATAGCCGACAATTTGATAAATCAATGCATCCGCAAGACTATCGATTATTGTGTTTTTATAGTATTTTTAACATGCGCTCTGACATATACTTAATATCTCCTCCAAAGCTGCGGGTGGTGCAACCTCTACACACATACTTTTGCAAGCAGGTACACTCCCCCCCCAAATGCGTCGGTGCGAGTTTCAGTGATGCACAGTGGACCAGACATGAGACATGAGGCATGAATCAGAATAATGCTGCAGACAAGTAAGGACACAGTAATTCATACCAATCACCAATCAGACCGACAGTTTTTAATTCATAATATCCAAATATCTTTGTCCATATACAGTTATGTATTCTAAACACACATTTAAGTGACCTCCAGCCCTATTCATTTTAAATATCTAAACGTAAAAGAACACAACACACAGTTGTTTTTTGATATACAGTATATTATCTAAAACTGCTAAATTTACCAGTTGCCTGATTTAATGTATATTGCACAAAGCATGGGTTTAAATACAGGACAAGGCACATGATGATAAAGGCGTGAGTAATGAGGTATGATGCACAGATGTGACACAAGACAGCCATATTCCATTAGACGTGCACAAGGCACATAGGAATGTAGGACACTATCCAAGGTGGAGATCGTCTTGTCATTTGCATTTGATGCCTGGGTGCAGAAAAACCCTGGACCCTGAGCATGCATGCACACACACCCACCCTTTCATGCTTGTTAATGTATGAATTGTTTATGCCCAAATGAATTAAGCATTTGTAATTGGTTATTTATAAAGTGAATAATATTTACTGAATTGGGGAGAATTAATCCATTAGGACACAAAGCAGAGCGAGATTATGAATTATAAGTCTTTATCACTGCAGAGACACCGACATAGTAATGTGTTTTTGAAAAAGGACATCTGAACATTACACACTCTGTGCATGTGTGTTCTGCACTCAAGGAGGATGAGTCCTTTCAAGGTTTCTTGTACAGTTGTGCAGAGTACAGTAATGCAAAACCTTGAGTGCCTAATTGCTTGAATAAAACATTTACAAACACACTATAAAAAAACAAGGTTTGATTCATAAATGTGTTTTTTGAAAGCAAAATTATTAATAAACTGGTCTTTTGTGACATAATCTAGTCCTGTTTTTAAAGTTAATTCTGACCGCTGAGTAACAAAATACCAGTTTCTATAACAATCAAATACAAATTACAGAACGCAATTTATACAAACAAAAAAATCGGGAAATGTATTGTTTTCAGGAGCGCTCGGCGCTCCTTACCTGTGTTTCATTCTTTTTTTCAGTTAATTAATTTGTTTTGTTCGTTGCATCCCGTTTTAGTTAATTAACCGTCCTGTTTCCTTGTGTCAAGTGACAGGGACTTTTGTTTTATATACCCTCGGTTTCCGTTTATCCCTGTCCTTGGTTGTTGTTGTTCATTGTGTTTGTGTCTCGCTTGTCGGTTCCCCGTTTTTTGCATCTCGTGTTTTGGCTGGACATAATAAAAGCCTTTTTCGTGAACTTGGCAACCTGGCTTTTCTCTGCTCGACTCGGGTGAGCACTCGTTCGGGTTCCGACGCGCAAACATTTGTATATCATGCATTGAATGTAAAGCGGTCAGAGTTGTGCATTATTGTTAATAATGTTACGGCTGGAATGCTACGACCGTAACGAACCCTTTTATAATAAAACAATAAAGCACAAGAGGACTTGCATTATTGTGAATAAATCACAAGTGTCATTGGGCATGACACAAAGCAGAGTCCAGTTACACCTCTTCTCATGGTTTATTCACAATGATGGACAACCTCGAGTGCCTTATTGCTTTTATACAACGGTAACCAACACACTATAATAAAAATAAAAAAAGAGTTTGATTCTCTAACAGTTAAATGCCGCCATCTAGTGGCCAAATTACAGAACACAGTTTATGAACAAGTTTGGGAGAACAATTTATTTTATATCACGCATTTATACGAATGTAAAGCAGTGTGGTGTGGGTTATTGTACATAATGTCACAGCTAGACAAGCGGCTTAGCCAATCAGATTTAAGGACCGGAACTACACATTTCAGAATAATAAATATATAAATAAAATAATAATAATAATTTAATAATAAATAAACTTAACTTAAGTGTGTGATACTGGTTTGAATGGAACAAATACAGCGTTGCTAACGGAAGGTTACTTAACACTGTGTCCATTCACTGTTCCTTGGTATACATATAAATTTAGAGCTCATTTTTTGTTCTATTGTTAATGTTCCTTATGTTCTGATCTTTCATCGGTGCGTACAGGATTTGGAACCTAAAGGATTCAGGTGGTTGCACTGTTTTTGGGGTCTTCAAAAGGTCTTTAAAAACTCTAGCTATCTGATTCACTCCTATCAGCACAACACAAACTAAAACCCCAACATCAGGACAATGTCAATAGGTGAAGTGGTATCATCGACCATCCAAATAACACTTACTCTGTGATTGGTTCTGTGTTGGGTCCTGAGAACAGAGGACCAAGAGCGTATGATGAAAAACAGATGGGTTACAGTCTGTAATTGTAGAACTATAAAGTGCATCTATGTCTTTTATTCAGACACACACACACACACCCACACACACGTGTCCATGTAATTAGACCAGAACCATGCTCCTTTTAGAGACTCTCTGAGGGCACCTGAATATTTCATTTTCTCTTGGGGCTGCTGCTGCACTCAGGAGGTGTGTGTGGATGTACATATGGCAACGGGGGAGGAAAATGAAAAGACAGACTGATGCTGCTTACTGGTACATAAAAAATTGGAGGGCAAAGGGAGGAAACCTCTTCTCTCCTCTACCCTACATCTATTTGACTTCTTCTGCTTCCTTTCAAGGTCAACACAAGGAACAGAAATTCACGGAAACAGTATAGCTTTCGATGTTAAATAAAAGACTCAGAGGCTCAAAAATGGAATTAAAAGGGTATAAACACGCTTGGCCATCTGTCCAGCAGATGACCAAGAAAATAATTCACTCACATCCAGACTAGACTAGACATCCAGACAAGCAACTTTAACTAATAGACAGATCCAAAAACGAATTTTTAGGTAGCTCGTTTTACTATTTTTATGTATCTACCAATTAAAAAAGAACTAATTGTCAAATTTGACCTGCATGGCAGATGCTGCAACATGTCAAGTATGCATTTAACAAGGGTGATGTAATAAATATTTTTCAACTACTAACAAATAATAACAAAATAGCCATTCTTGCTAGGGATCCTACTTTTATGACCGTATGAAGGACAACAGGAACATTGTAAGTTACAGTATTCATTAATCCATTCATTATCTTCCGCTTAATCTTCTACCAGGGTCGCGGAGGGGTGGGTTCCCAATGCCCATCCAGGGAGGAACATTTCAGGCACTGGGCAGATACACCCAGGACAAAAAGTGGGCACACACACACACACACACTATATGGGGCAATTTAAAGCAATTTAAACGTCTCGGGCGCTGGGCAGGCGCAGGACAAGGCGCCAATCCAGGGTACACATTCACACACACATACACACACTATACAGGGCAATTTATAGCATTTAATTTACCTTCATGTTTTTTGGAATGTGGGAGGAAACCAGAAAACCCAGAGGAAACCCACGCAGACACGGGGAGAACATGGAAACTCCACCCAGATTGGGATTCGAATCGGGAATCCCCAGCGCTGAGAGACGAACGTGCTAACCACTAAGCCACCGTGCCGCGTTATTGGTACTTCTTGCTATAAAATCAGTAAAACTGCAGAACCTTTCTTGGTCTCATGTTCCTCCTTCAGAACATCGACTGTCTGGTTTTGCTGGAGGTTTAAGGACACACTGACCAGCTTGCATTTTATAACTGACCTCCTCTAAAGCCTTAGACCTTTGCCATAATAATTCTGAGACAGCATGAGAGGAGATGATCTGAAGGAGAACCGTATAACAGCAATGGTCTGAGACTTAGGGACCAACGTGCTTATAAAAATAACCCGCAGTTATGTAGTTCATACTCAGACTGGGCTGTAAGCACATTCCTGATGCTAGTGTGATAGAACAATATAAAGCCGTAGATGTTCTCTCACTCGCTCCGATTGTCAGAAATGTAAACATGTTCCACTGTTTAGAACCGACGCTGTCCTGCGAGACACAAACTCCTTCAAGTTTTATGAGTCCTCATTGACTGGGTAGATCCTTCATAGGCCGTGTATGTAAACAGGCCTGGAGTCCCAGCACGAGAAGAACATAGTGGCAGTTCCAAAAAAGGACAGGGAGTTGAGGGAGACCTTCCATTTTGGGTAGATGGAAATAATACGGAACGGTGTTGGATCAAAGCAAACAGCGGTTAATTTGGAACGGTACTCATCATGATCAAAGCAGCAGAGTGTCACCAGCTTCACTGAGCACTCGCCTGGAGGTCCATCGCTAAAGCGAGATCCAAACCCCGCAATGGTGAGGTAGAGGAATTGAAACGATGTTCTACAGCAGGCGTGCCCAATACGTTGATGGCACAATGCATGTTGGTAGATCCCTGTGGAACACTCCACAGGTTTAAAAAATGAAGGGGGCAGGGGACATAAGCACAAATACACACCATACACCAGGGGTGTCCAAACCTTTTGCAAAAAAGGGTCAGATGCCCAGGGGCCAGTAGAAGACTGAAGTCTGGGCGGCACGGTGGCTTAGTGGTTAGCATGTTCGCCTCTTAGCGCTGGGAATTCCCGGTTCAAATCCCAATCTGGGGAACGTATCCATGTCCTCCCCATGTCCGCATGGGTTTCCTCCGGGTTCTAAGGTTTCCTCGCACAGTCCAAAAACATGGATTCAAGTAAATTTAATGCTCTAAATTGCCCCTATAGTCTGTGAGATAGATTGACGCCCTGTTCTGGGTGCCTCTGCCCAGCGTCCGAAACGTTCTGCCCTGGATGGGCATGGGGAACCTCCTGCGACCATCCTAGAGGATTAAGCGTAAGATGATGAATGAAGTAAAAGACTGCGGCCACGCCCCCCCGCCACAAATGTGCTCTAAAAAGGTAAACATGCCTGAAGTGACGGATGTGTCGCATTGGATTGACGGCTGTTTGGAGCGTACATGGACGACGCCGAAGGGGAGGGGTTAGATCTGCTTTGGAAAACCAAATTTTTGCCCAGCAAACTGACATTCAAATGAAGTCAAGCGCCTCTGCTGGGGAGTTTTGAAACTTGCTGAATGACTCAGCCTTTTCCCCCACATGAAAATAACGATGTCCACCCTCACTGATGATCATTTGGAAGCCTGCTTGAGAATTGCCATCGGCAGCTACTGTTCAGACTACTCCCACCTGGCTGAGAGCATTCCGTGCAATCCGAATAAGTGTTTTTTTCACTGGCTTGTCTTGTATTGTTATAACATCAACATGATGTGTGTAAAAGGTTTAAACATTAAAACTTTGGGAAAAGAAAGATGAATCCGAGTAGATTTGATGACCTGTCCACTGGAAAAAGTAGATCTCGGGACAGAAAAGTGTGGACACACCTGATTTAGAGCAGGGCTTTGCTCAGAGACATTGGTGAAGTTAAGCATTGTGGGCCCTTGACGTCCCTGGGTCCTCACTACTGACCCTGTGCTTCAGCTACAGTGTGCCAACGGTCTGTGGGTGACCAGAGTACTTTCAGTGCGGCACACCTGTCCATCTGTATAATGATATTAAAGGCAACTCATCTTAAACTGGATTCTTGCACCTTCAATCAAAGGACACATTAAAATGAGACATTGCACTCTGGGATATTGTTAAGCGTCTGTGACATTTGTTGCATCCGATAAACAAAGCATCGTGCCGACTCACCAGAAGGCTGAAAAATGCACAACATTTAACACTGACGTGTCAATTAAAAATGTGTAATTTAGGCGAGCAGTCAGCATTTGGTCGCTGCCCCGCGTTGTTGTGAGCGATACGCACATCCGACATCCTTCTGGTGAGGAGCAAAACCGCAAACCGTCAGCAGAAAGTATCGATAAGGCGTTCACCTCCTTCACCTCCGGGTCAGCTGGGTCACCCGTTTTAGGACTTCTTCTACTAAATGCCATCTCCAGATTTCTGAACTGCACACTGTGGAAAAAACCCAGGCGCTGAAAAAGAAGTCGTCTATAAGATACTCGGACGCAATTCTCGGTTTTTCCAACCGGACCGGCATACCAGGGAACATAGTTTGCAAAGCCCTGACCCACCGAACATAAATCGCAAAGCGGAGATCCTGTTACACTCACGCGGCTGTCTGCCTCCGCTGACCCGACCTGCGCTCGGCCCTCTTAATAACATTCTCCGGGGGGCCGAGGTGAAGAAACGCCGTTGATGGATGCTGAGCTACAGATGTCATAATTACGGCGAGACATTCCCAGAATTCCTGGGGAGCTTTGACGCCCCGATTGGCCCATTCCATCTGATTTCGCCGGCGCAAAAAGAGGGTATGCGACGCTTAGGGGCGCTGCACTAGAGGGGGCGCCAAATCGATGCCGGAAAATTATTTCTAGTCGGAATTTTCTGAGGGAGGGGCGCCGATAAAATGTTTGCATACATCTCAGAAAGTACGTGGCTGCACTCCTGGATTTGCCCCGTGTCTGTGCCATGTGTAACTGTATCTGTGGGCAAATAGCCAGTGATGATGTCTAGACATTAAATGTGTAAGTAAACAAAGATTCCATCACAGCAAACATGAACTTTTATCTCATTATGTAAATTCCACCGGAGTTTCAATGAAAGAGACAAACCAACAACTTACACCGAACCATAAAGTTCCTCCACAGAATGCAAATCCAGAAAACCCTGTGGAAAGCTGCCTGCAGTTCAGCACCTGAACAGTTACCCTTTGAAGTCTCACACACACACAATAT
>JAOUQT010059850.1:0-10555 GCA_025769995.1 Xyliphius kryptos | reverse complement strand
ATCAACTGGCTTCAGCTGAGCTTATTAAAAGCGTTTGGAAAGTTCCTTAGACCGATCAGCTCGCTGATTTTTGTATTGTTTGAGAGGCATTCTGTAATATGTCAGGAAATGAACATCTACTGGTCAGGATCCAATTGTATGTCATTAAAGTAAAGGGCCTCCATCAATTATTTAAGTGCCATTGTGGCATTTGAGGAGCGTTTTTTAGAAGACAGACTAAAATCATGTAATGGCTTTGAAAATCTTGCATTACTTTGTATCATGCAGCATTCCATGCAGAATTCTTATGATTAAATGAAAGTCTGTAATTGCTGTTATATATTAATTCTTAGCAGAAAAGCTCCAAAGCTCTCTGAAATTCAGAACACAAATACATCTTGACCCAATGGCAAGTTTTTCAAATTGAAACCCGAATAAATATATTTCAGTATGTTGTTATTGTACTACGGTTTAACCATATCAGGTTGGAAGATAATTTTATAAAGAGAGAATTGATATTTGCGAGTAGCCATTCTTGAAGGCAAAAAAAAATTAATAGCTATTACAATTTACTTAGCATTAATTTAATTAATTACTTGTATGTAATGCTTTGGTGCAAGTCTAAAGCGCAATGCAGGCGGATTGGACCCAGTATTTACACAAAATAATCCAGATCAATCAGACTGAATATGTACAAGCTCTTTCCACATATTTCATCGAAACATACTGAACATTTGGCCTTTTCGGTAAACTAAGTCCCTGACATTTCCACTTCCAGTATGTTAGCTTGCTGCTGTTCAATAAAGATTTTAAGCTTTTTATTTACTTAAGAAACCAGCCATTAGAGACCACAAGCCAGTGTATTTATAGGATCTGTCGCGGCCTGGGATAACAACGACCGCCATCAGTACTGGTGGGAAATAGGGTACAGGTGGAAATTGAATTACTGTTTGCCAAAGACAATAAGGAGGGAAGCGTGTGATGAGAGAACAGGACAGTCAAGAGTATAGGACTAAAGGTAGCAACCCTGATTGTAGAGACAATGACAGGGAAAGGTAGAGAACTAGCAGACATGATGCAGAGAAAAAAAGTGTAATTTTGTCAGTGCAGGAGACAAAGTGGAAGGGGAGCAAGGCTTAAAGCAAAAGTGAAGGATTTAAACTGTCCTATAGTGGTGTGGATAAAAAGAGAAATGGAGTTGGGTTGGTCCTGAAGGAGGACTATGCAAAAAGTGTTGTAGAGGTGACAAGAGTGTCAGATAGGGTGATGAATTTGAAGCTACAAATTGTAGGTGTAATGTTTAATGTTGTCAGTGGCCGTGCACCACAAGTTAGCTGTGAGTTGGAATAGAAAGAGAGATACTGGAGGGAGCTAGATAAAGTGGTAGAGAGCATTCCCAGAGAGGATAAAGTGGTGATTGGTGCATATTCCAATGAGCATGTTGGTGAGGGAAACAAAGGAGATGAGGAGGTGATGGGCAAATTGGGTGTTAAGGGTAGGAACTTTAAAGATGGTGTGGATTTTGCAAAGTGGATGGAAATGGCTGTGGTAAACAGATATTTCCAAAAAAGAAGGAAGGTAGAAAAGGCCAAGCAAAACGCCTATGATGAGTTGTATGAGACGTTAGACTCTAAGGAAGGAGAGAAGTTGTATCGGCTTGTGAAACAGAGATAGAACGGGAAAGGATGTGCAACATGTCAGGGTGATCATGGATAAAAATGTAAATATTCAGACAGTTGAGGAGAGAATGAGGTGAAAGATTGAAGAAGTATTGTGAAGAGCCGATGAATGAAGAAAATGACAGGAAAAGAGGAATGACATAGAAATGTGGAACAGGATTTAGCAAAGATTAGCAAAGATGAAGTAAGAAAAGCTTTGAAAAGGATGAAGAAGGAAAAAGCAGTCAGACCTGATGACATATCAAGGGAGGTAAGAAAATGTATAGGAGAGATAGGAATAGTGTTTTAGACTAGACTATTTAATGAGATTTTTAAGAGTGAAATCGGTACTTATATCGATTTATGAGAACAAGGGTGATATGAGTTGTAGTGATAACAGGGGCATAAAGTTAATGAGCCACACAATGAAGATTTGTGAGAGTTGTGGAATCGTAGCTTAGACCATCAGTGACTGTTTGTAAGCAGCAGTATGGTTTCATGCCAAGAAAGAGCGATTTTTGCTTTGAGAATGTTGATGAAGAAGTATAGAGAAGGTAAGAAAGAGCTACACTCTGTCTTTGTGAATTTAGAAAAAGCTTATGATAGGGTGCTGAGGGAGAAATTGTGGTGTTGTATGAGAAAGGCCAGAGAGGCTGAAAAGTATGTTAGATTAGTGAATGAAATGTATGAGGACAGCATGACAGTAGTGTGATATGCTGAAAGAGTGGCAGATAGCTTCAAAGTAAAGGTGGGACTGCATCAAGGATCGGCTCAGAGCCCCTTCTTGTTTGCTCTGTTGATGGACAGATTAACAGATGAGGTCAGACATGAATCACAGCTTACTATGATGTTTGCATCCTGATCTTTAGTAAGAGTAGGTAACAACTAGAAATGAACATGGAGAGGTAGAGGTATGCTCTGAAAAGTATGGGGAATGAAAGTCAACACTTGTAAGACAGAATACGTGTGTGAATGAGAGGGAGGCAGGTAGAAGAGTCCGACTACTGGGAGAAGTGGTCACAAAGGTGAAGAGAGTACAGGCAGGATAAAATGGATTGTAAAAAGTGTCAGAAATGATGTGTGACAAAAGCATTGCAGCAAAAGTCAAAGGAAAGATAAGAGAGTAGTTATGCCAGCCTTGTTGTATGGTAATGTCAGCCTTGTTGTATGGTTTGAAGACAGTGGCACTGACTAAGAGAAAGAAAGCAGAGCTGAAGGTTGCTTAAGATGTTGAGGTTTTTGTTGGGAGTAACCAGGATGGACAGGATTAGTTTAGGATCTTCTGAATGGAAAAAGTGGTCTCACCATCTATGACTATGGGCTCCGGTGGCTGTGATTCCCCTTGTTCGTCCAGTGGGCCCCTGTATTCTCTCACTCTTTCTAACCCACGCTTTCACAGCAAGGGTGTCTGTATGTCTGGCGTTCCAGGGGTAGAATGCATGAATGAAGGAATTTATTGTCAATCTGCCCTATGTACAAGACATACACAGAATGAAATTTTGTTTGTCTTGGATTTAACCGTTTTGCAGATTTTAGGTATTCTAAATTTTTATGATCAGTATAAATCAAAAATGGGTGCGTTGCCCGAGGTCCGAGGTCCATCGGATTTTCTTAGGATTATTTTTGAGGAGGTTTGTGAGCAGGGCAGCAATAGAACTGAACCCCCGGATGAATCAACAATAGAAATTGGAGAAGCAGAGGAATCGCATCAGCTACTTTACTGAACTTGGTTGTTTCCATCCCCAGCCTCCATGTTGTCCATTGTCATTGCAACCTAGCCAGAACCAATTACACTGCCCAAGAACTTAAATCTATCCAGATGGTACAAACACTTCTTTCCCTTAATATACAGTTTGTTTTTCACTAAACGTAACAGTACACGGTAGACCTGGGTGACATGACTGGTTAAATCCGGAGAGAAGATCAGGATATCGTCAATGTATGCAATGACAAACTTTCCAGGCATATCCCAAAGCACCTCATTGATGAAGTTCTTGAAGACACTCGTTGCTAAACCATATGGCATCACAGTGTACTTGTGCCCTGTGGTAGTACTAAAGGCAGTTTTCCATTCGTCACCTTTTATTATTTTTATCAGGTTGTATGCACTACAAAGGTCAAGCTTGGTCAATATCTTGGCTTCCCAGAGTTGTTACAAAGCCGCTGGGTCCAGGGGAAGAGGGTATGGATATTTCACACTGACCTGATTGTCCACGTGGAGGTACACACCCGGTTAACAACTCTATCTTGCAATCTGGATGCCTTCTTTTGACTAAAAACCTCCCTCAGGTCGGAATAATCCCTCGGAATGACCATCTACGAAATCAGTATGGGATTTAGGCATTACATAAAACAGTCCTGAGACCAGGCTTTTATCGCTCTCTGGTACTATGAAATCACGGTCATGGTGACTCATACACAGCAGGCCCAGCACAATAGGGTAGGATGGCGAGCGAGTAACCAAGAAGGCTATTTCCTCCATGTGAAAGATTCCAAAAGTAATTTTCAAGTTAGGTGTTTTGTAGGTCACGCTGCCTCCTCCGATTGTTTTCCCATTGATAGCCCTTATATAGAGCATGTGCTGTAATTCCAGATTCAGGATGTTTAGATCCATTAGGGTATCAAGATTTATGAAATTCCCGGCTGCTCCAGAATCTATAACGGATACGGAAGACTCTATTCAGTTAGTTTTTTTGCAATGGTCTGGAATTAGAGCGCATACTCAGCTACTTAGCAATCGCCCTGTGTGAGATTTAACAGAAGCTCGCAGGAATCCTGGCCCTCAGCAGGATGACCAAACACCAATTCAAATAGTCAGATGAAATGTTTAATGCGCGTGCTTGCTCAGCTGCATGATACCGTGGCCCATTCCAAGGCTTTGCCACTTGGCAGGCTAATTACAACTGCCACTTTTTGCTTATCCATAAAGTTCCCCTGAAACAAAAAAAAATTCTCGCATTGGAAAATAAAGCCTCTACACTGTTTTGGCTTACCAAATAAACCGCTTCAAGAAAGACATAGGGATGTGGGCTCTATGAGCCATTTTATCTGATTCCGATTGTGCCTGCATAATCTCATGGAGCGCCATGCGTGTCTCCTCCAGATGTTGTGTTCTTAAAAACAATGATTTTATTTTACAATGTAGCATACACAAAAAGTATTACGGCTGGGCGTGCTGGGAGAATAAACAAACTGGAATAATTCACACAGAACACACAGTAGTAACACACAGCAATAATTAAAATCCTCAGCTCTGTATTTAATTTCTTTAAAGAAATTCTTTGAGAAAATTCTTTGTGACTGAAATGTCAGTCAGAATAATTTAATACCCTGCTACTTATCTGACAGATAAATATCGCAGATGCTATGTACTCCAATTAAGATGCGGTCCGGTAATTATATATAATAATAAAAAAATAGAATTATTATTATAACTACTATTAATCTTAATAACAATAAGTAATAATAATAATAATAATAAGAAGAATAATAACAATGATTATTATTATTATTACTATTAATCTTAATGATATAGTGCTTTTCATAACCCAAAATATGCAAGTTGTACAATTAATGTTAGATTACATTCATAATTATATCCTGAATTTATTTTCTCTACAGCTGTTGCGACAGTGTTCCAATGCATCATCAAATCATTTAAACAATCCCGAACGCTGTGGAATAAAACAGATTAACACCTTGTCAGAAATCAGTACTTCATATTTCATGGGTTTTAGCATTTTCTGTAATTATGTGGTATATACCTCAGTATTTACTTAGAATTACTTTAGATGGTCATTACTATAACTGGATCAAGCAATATGTACAACTATTGAATAGGATGTGGTCCTGCAAACATTCAAGTCATGCATAGTTAACAGATATGACAGACCAAATGTATTTATTAGCCAGCTAATAGATCAAGTCATTTTAAACCATGTCCAAACCACTTAGCGCCAAGCATTATATACAGCACAATCCAGATTTTAATAGAAATAAGAGTATGAAGATTAATTTTCTCTTGCTCCAGAAAGATTCCAGGCATCAACATATCTTAGCCCGTACACACTAACCTACAATGACTGAATGTTACTGAGCAGAAATGAAAGCTTTATTGCTTTACTACTTTGCATAAGCATCTCTTTGCCGGGGCTAAGCAGAAAAAAGCATTATGAACATTTGTGATCCAAATAGTAATGGTTTTATCAGCTATATTGGGACCTGAATATTGTCCAGGAAATGAGACATTATGTACATGAGTGCAGGAGGAATTTTATCTGCACAACTCTAAATGATACCAATATTAAAAAAGTTGGCGGCTCTGTCTTATCAGAACTATCTGTATAAGAATGCTGTCTCCTAAGTTACTGCTGTACAGCTTTGAACATGTTACATCAGTTGTGACTGTGGTTCAAGGAAGGTTGCATAACTGTCAGCCAGGTACAAGTCGTTCACTGCATGTGAACTGATTCTGTTGGATAGATAATATAGCTGTGTATTATTTGGATGCAAAGTATGTGGCAGAGTATTTATGTCTGATGAATAGGTAAAGACATCGGTTCATACCTTTCTTGTGGCAAAGCCTAAACATTTTGAATGAGGATATATGCAAGCCTACAGACAGATGGACAAATTGTTTAAAATAAAATACATGCTGTTTGCATGCATATAATAGAATGGATGGAATGCTGTGAAGATTCTGTGCAGCTTTCTAAATAGTTCCTCATCAGTATTCTTTAATCACAATTCCCAAAGGCTATTAATCACTTCTGAGTCATTTGACACATTGTAATTATTTAGCACCAGTTCTAGTGAGAATAGTATGACATGTTTTATTGTAAAGTATGAGAGACAGAATGAGGGTCTGACTGCAATCACAGCTTGTTAAAATAATATACTAACAATTCATTAAAACCTTATGCTTTTCTAATACTTAAGTGCAAACATTCATGCCTGACATTAATAAATTATATTTTCTACTTAATCGACATCGGGTCGCGGGCCAGCCGGTGCCCACCCGGCATTTCTGGGTGCTCTTGCCTGAAATATCATAAAAAGCTCTTCTGCAATAAGGAAAATAAGCATTCATATGGATACATACAAACATAGAGGGTGGGCAATTTATATGGATACATATATATCTCTTCTTCTTCTTCTTTCTGACTCTCCATTTTATACATATTCTCCCAATATATCCACTGTCCCTCCTTTGCACATCTCCAAACCATCTCAATCGGCCCTCTCTAAACTGTCTCCCAATTTTTCAACCTGTGCTGTCCCTCTGATGTTCTTATTCTTATCTTCCAGTTAGTGTTCGGGACTTGTATTGTTAAAAGCGCTTTGTAAATAAAATTGAATTGAACTGAATTATCCTGTCCATCCTGGTCACTTCTAATGAGAACCTCAACATCTTAAGCTCTGCCACTTCCAGCCCTGGTTTCTGTCTCTTAGTCAGTGCCACTGTCTCCAAATCATACACGGCTGGTCTCGCTACTCTCTTATAAACCTTTCCTTTCACCTTTGCTGCAACCCTTTTGTCACACATTACTCCTGACACTTTTCTTTATCCACTCCATCCTGCCTATACTCTCTTCTTCATCTCTTTTCCACACTTCTCATCTGCTTGGACAGTTGATCCTTAGTATCTGAATTCATGCACCTTTGTGACCACTTCTCCATGTAGCCTGACAGTTCTACCTGCCTCCCTCTCATTCAAACACATATTCTGTATTACAAGTGTTGACTTTCATTCCCCTCCTTTCCAGAGCACACCTCCACCTCTCCAAGTTCTTTTCTAACTGTTCCCTGCTCTCACCACAGATAACTATGTCATCTGCATACATCATAGTCCATGGTAATTCCTGTCTGACCTCATCTGTTAGTCTGTCCATCACCAAAGCAAACAAGAAAGGGCTATCTATCATAAGCTTTCTCTAAATCCACAAAGACACAGTGTAGCTCTTTCTTACCTTCTCTATACTTCTCCATCAGTATTCTCAAAGCAAAAATCTCATCTGTGCTGCTCTTTCTTGGCATAAAAACCATACTGCTGCCAACAAACAGTCACTGATTGTCTAAGCCTAGCTTCAACTCTCTCCCAAATCTTCCTTGTGTGACTCATTAACTTTATGCCTCTTTAATTTCTAAAGTGTACAAGTGTACACTTTTTCTCCATTCCTCAGGCATCAATTCACTATTGTGTCACTATAAATCTCATTAAAAAATCTAGTCAAACACATGACACTCCCATCTCTTATATACATTCCCATACCTCTACCGGTATATCATCAGGTCCGACTGCTTTTCCTTTCCTAATCCTTTTCAAAGCTTTCCTTATTTCATTATTTGTTAATCTTCCCTATATCCTGTTCCACTATTTCTATGCCTCCCACACTTCTTTCCCTGTCATTCTCTTCATTCATCAGCTCCTCAAAATACTCCTTCCATCTTTCCCTCACCCTCTCCTCACCTGTCAGTACAAATCCATTTCTATCCTTGATCACCCTGACATGTTGCACATCCTTTCCTGCTCTATCTCTCTGCCTCGCAAGGCGATACAACTCCTTCTTCCCTTCCTTACTGTCTAACGTCTCGTACAACTCATCATAGGTCTTCTGCTTGGCCATCGTGGTTAAATAAAGTGATTAAATAAAGTGGTTAAATAAAGTGATTTGGATTACGATCTGGCTAATACGTTGTTACACCATTTTTAATTGAATCGGTCCCTCTCATTATTATCGTCCATGGATTATGTGCAAAACTTGTAGCACTTAACAAAAGATAACGTCACAGTCTCAGTCAGTTTAAAAGGTTACCAGTAACAGCTTCAAAGACACTATAATTAATAAGAACCTCAGCATCTTAAGCCTTGCTACTTCAAGCTCTGCCTCCTGTTTCTTAGTCAGTGCCACTGTCTCCAAACCATACAACAAGGTTGGTCTCTTATAAACCTTTCCTTTCGCTTTTGCTGCAACTTTTTTGTCACACTCCATCCTGCCTCTACTTTCTTCTTTACTTCTTTTCCACCATTCCCATCTGCTTGGACAGTTGATCCTAAGTATCTAAATTCTTTCACGTTTGTGACCACTTCTTCCTGTAGCCTGCCTGTTCTAACTGCCTTCCTTTTATTTTTATATTATTATGCTAAATGTTATATATTATTGTTAGTTATGGAATTATGTATATGATATATGTTTTTTTAGATATATATTTGTATATATTTTATATTAATGTTATATCATTATATCATATTATTGTTATGTTATATCATTATTGTTATATTACAGTTAGTTATAGAACTATTTATTAGATGTATACAGATTGCATCACATCACCCAATGAGGATGGGTTCCCTTATGAGTCTGGTACCTCTCAAGGTTTCTTTCTTGCTTACTCAGGGAGTTTTTCCTTGCCACCGTTACTCATCTGGGATAAAACGTTTTCTGTAAAGCTTCTTTGGGACAATGCACATTCTGTCCCTTTATCCACAGTAAGACATATTTAAAAACATTCTATTTGCAAGTTATTATAATTTAGCTCTAACATCCTATTACCAAAAAACTCCCAATTTGATATTTTTTTATATTCTCCACTAGAAGAGACCGACACTAGTGATGGAAGAAAGCCTTCTGTCATATTTTCTTAATCTTTCTAAATAGACTTTCTTGTCACTCTTGTATATCTGCACCTCATACTATTTGTTTAACTAAACACCTTGTGGTCAAACCTTCAAGCCCAATATCAATGATTCAGAGCCTTTCTCAGTTGTTAAGTAACTAATTTATTTTTCCTTAGTTGGTGGTGTGGTTGTGTTCTTGTCGTCTTCGTGAGGGCAGTGTATCACCATAGATGCAAACATTTCTGATTGTTGTGTTGGAATTAATTATTTAACATAAGAACATGTTAAATGCAACACATACAGTATGTTTACACCTATAAGAAATGGTCAGACTATGATTTCTTTATGTTTGCCTTCAATAATAAATGTTCTTGGTTCCTTATATGTGTCAAAACAGGTTTCAGTGTGATTATTGTTGAATAAAAATGAAAGGGAAAGAAACTTTATATAGATTAAAAATCTATGCTTTGTCTAACAGTTAACATGTTATTAATATCAAAGTTAACACATCAGTTATATATATATTCTTCATCGACGCACTATATATATTTTAAATGGTAAGTTACTATTAATTGATTATTAATTAATGTCACTTAAGCACAAAGTGTCACAAAGCTTCTGTGATGAATTTCTTTGATATTATAGCAGTTGTGGAGCTTTTTACATGATCTTGACATCTTTCTGTTAGTAGTAGATATGTTGCCTGGGTTAATGTTTTGGTTAATATCTAATAAAAATTGTTCACAAAAAGAGAAGAATGTGTCTATATTGCACTATGTGTAAAAAGACAAAGAATAAAAAGCAGCAAAAGGGAAATAATATTTTAAAGCAACAGATTTTGTTTTAATGAATTGTGCTTATTGTATTCTGTTTCCTTAGTTGGTTTACAAATGTGTGGTTGTGTACTTGTGGTCTTCATGTGGGCAGTGTATTTCCATAAATGCAACTATTTCTGATTGTTGTGTTGAAATTAATTATTTAACATGAGAACATAACTTACTAGAGATTAAAAATCTATGCAGTGTCTAATGGTTAACATATTATTGTTATCTAAATTAACACGTCAGTTATATATATATACAGGGGTTGGACAATGAAACTGAAACACCTGGTTTTAGACAACAATAATTTATTAGTATGTTATAGCGCCTCCTTTTGTGGCCAAAACAGTGTGAATTTGTCTTGGTAATGACACATACAAGTCTTGCACAGTGGTAAGAGATATTTTAAGCCATTCTTCTTGCAGGATAGTGGCCAGGTCACTACGTGATGCTGGTGGAGGAAAAGGTTTCCTGACTTG
>JAOUQT010059815.1:0-10557 GCA_025769995.1 Xyliphius kryptos | reverse complement strand
GCGGATAGTTGGCATATAAGATGAAATATATAATATATGGTGCGGATAGAGTTGATTTGCAAAGCTTCATGATGCTTTGTGTGCAAATGAACCATTACATGCTGTGTTAAAATGGACTTTGATTCATTCTTACACACAGACTCTCCTTATCATGGTTTAGACATCAGTTCAGATCAAAGTGTTTGTGAGTCTTTTTTTTAAATAGACTCAGCAAAAAATGTTCCATGTGTAGCTCAGATTCCTACAAGGACTGCAGGAGTGATTTACATGAGGAAATCACGCAGACATTAACAAGTGACTTTCTGCACGATAAATTTTTTGTCCGAAACATTTTCAGTAGGACACTAAAGCAACAGGTTTAAGTGTCTGAGACAAAAACACCACCAGTCTATGCTTCATCACAATCTGCTTTTATGATGACTAGAGATTCTTTGCCGTAATGCCATGTGGGTGTAACTTTAGTTGAGTAATTTTCCGAGGTGAAAGCTTATTAATGGGTTCCATCTTTTCCATGGACAGTTTGAATTTGGGTTAATAAAGGAAACGTGGGGCAGCACTATGGCTTAGTGGTAGCATGTTCGTTTCTCAACGCTGGGGATTCGAATACAAATCTGGGTTAAGTTTCCATGTTGTCCTCATATCTGTGTGGGTTTCCTTACACACTATATGGGGCAATCTAGAGCAGTCGATTTACCATGAATCCATGTTTTTGGAATATGGAAGGAACCCATAGGAAACCCACCCAGAAATGGGGATAACATGGAAACTCAACCGAGATTGGGATTAAAACCGGCAAACCCCAGCACTGAGAGGTGAATGTGCTAACCACTTAGCCACCGTGCCATCTCTATTCAAACAAAGACAATATATTACGGTAGTGTGCTCTTGTTTTGTTAATGATCTCACTTTACCCACTTACTATTAAATATTTGTTTTCATATTTTGTTTTAGGGAGCACAGGTTCTTTTTGCGTGTAGCCTACACGTCATCCTTGTGCTTTGGTGAGTTCCCAGGGGTCCTAGGTTTACCCTCTCTTTCCAATGACATGCCAGTTATGAATTTTATGAGACATTCTGCTTTATTCTATATTAAAGACTAGGGTTTCCTTTTTCCAATCCATCTTTGGCAATGTATTAACTAGAAATACTAAATTGTGGAAACATTGGTGGTGCACATAATAGATTTACAGTACAGTTTCCAAGCCATATAAATCGGTTGGTTGCATCAGAAAGGCAGAACAGCCAAACTGATTAAGCAGAGCTTCCTGGGGAAGTGATTTTTGATGAGAGCAGCAAAGAGTATGAAAGGACGTTTCATTTTGTGTTTTATCAACTTTTAATAATTTGTTTTGATGAAGCTCATTGGGGTCATGGGGGTACACGCTTGCGTCCCTACAGACAATGTAATATTTCTTGTTTAACTGACCTGCATGTCTTTGGACTGCAAACTGAAATCCATGCAGAGACTTGGAGAACATGCAAATTGCTGATGATTGTTGAGCATTTAGTTGCTCAACAGAATTAATCTTAACAAATATGAACAAGCTGAAGCTAAGGGTCAGGATAAACACTTAAGTGCAACACTAGTATTGCACCTGTTGATATGGAAATCAACATTTTTAAAACAGCAGCTTAAGTCATAACATTACGGGTTTAACCCCAGGGTCCAGTGATGGCTGACTGCCATACTGGGGCCTAAACCCTTCAGTTTCTGGGCATTAGTCCAGCACTTTAAACAGACCAGTCTCTGTCATTTTTAAATCACACTTAGTCACCACTGCCCTAATTCTTAAATGTAATTATGTTTGAAAAAGTATCGTTGTTATCAACTAGATAGATTTGATACTGATTTCATTATTTTTATTTATTTGGATCCTTAAGTTGTTCATATAATCAATAATAAAACACAATGATTTTATTTGTTGTCTTGGAATACAGAGCAGGTGTTTTTCCAGGATATCAAATAAATGGGTCACTGGGATGAACAATGTGGGATAGTTTCAAGACAATGATCTCTAAGAAGCAGCATTATGTTTCATCGGTGTGAAACAAACATCCCGCTAAAGTCTGCGTTTTTAGCTTGTTCATTAAACATCATTATGGGTTTCAATTTGTCTTTAATAGCCAGTGAACAGACATACAGTAAAATGCATGACATCAGATTAGTATTTTTTTGTCTTGAGAAAACTGAACGAACGTTAAATACAGATTCATTCTATTCCAGGGAGCTTTCGTTGTCACGTTGTTTTATATTTAAAATATTATTCATTCATTATCTTCTGCTTAATCCTCTATGAGGGTCATTGGGGGGTTCTCCCAACACATTCAGGAGAGAATGTCTCAGGCGCTGGGCAAATACACCCAGGACAGAACGCCAACATTTCTCTGGGCCACACACTCACACTGTGGGGGAATTTTAGAGCAGCCAACCTTGAATCCATGTTTTTTTGAACTGTGGGAGGAACCCGGAGGAAACCCATGCAGACATGGGGAGAACATAGAATCTCCATCCAGATTGGGATATGAACTGGGAATCCCCAGCGCTGAGAAGGGAACGTGCTAACCACTAAGCCACCGTGCCGCACATAATTAAAATATTAATAATAAAAAACGAATCACATCAAAGGTTGTATTACTCAATACAACAAGACAAAGAAGCATAAGCACCGAGTGGTCAGGCACCTCAGGACACAGAATAGTCAAAAAGAGCTGTCTTGAATTCACAGAACAGTTGTTGCATGTCTGTAATCCTGAATTTTAATAACTATAGAATCACTCAAATCAAAATGCAGCTTGTAAGCAAAACCTATTCTTTCAGTAATAATCTGTAACACTAACAATCTACATTTAGCTTTAGTTAGTACTTTGAACAAACATATCAAACAAGTTTATTCCACAACACCCAAATCTAAAACTTTTTAAAATCTGGTTTGAGCATTTTTATTTCATAAATGTCAGTCAATCTGAATTTTCAGTGTTGGATTGGTGCTTTATGTGTAGATTCTATGTTGAGGCAGCAGTGAGCAGTGGTGTTCTGTACAGTATATATATCTATAGATTCCTCAGCTGAAGAATATGGAGTTCCTTACAGACTCCTCCCTCTCAGTAAGAGCCAAAGTTTGTGGTTGCCAAATTGATAAAGAATCTGTTTTGAATAACTATTCTATTGTGAGGTGTGTGATTGAACATATATAACTGGGTGTAGGTTTAAAACCAGATTTAATATTAAGTATTTAGTATAGTATTTTCAACTTTTGTCCATGGGTGAATTTACCACCAGTTATCAAAGTGTATAAGCTGACAGAGGTTTATTGGTTTAAGTGTTTTGTATACTATTTCTTTAAAACCACTGGTCACTGAAAATGTTTAAATCGCTCATTATTGTGTATCTATTATGTAAATTACTTGTGGCCTTATGATGAATATCAAGGTCACAAATACCATTAAAACAAATTCTTTAGATCTCCTGCAGGCCTGCCCAAGGGCCAGAAGTGGCGCTTAAGCCGTTAAATGCCCAGGTCTGGGTTAACCAATAACCAACACAAAATGGGGAGAAACATGAGCTACCATCTCAAATTTAACATCTACAAGAAGGAGCAATAATGTAGACAACAACCCACGTTTCACTGCTATAATATGATTAATACCTGCTGTGTGAGGGTCCTGATCATTAAACAATACAGTACATTGAAATAAACAGAGGAATTAGTCTTTATATATACAACTCCAAAGTGTGTATATTGTAAATAGAAGTGATTAAACAGACTAAATGAGATTAAAAACAAGATGCTGGATCTACACGTTAGATGAACCTACACGCAGAAAAAAGTTGATGATTTTCTTTTAGCTTCTTGCTTTTTAAGGATTGGCCACAGCGAGTCAATCTTTTCCACTTCATCCTGTCCCCCGCATCTTCTACTTAAATCTCGTCACTGCATATCCTCCTTTACCACAACCATATATCCTTTTTGGAAGCTCCGTCTCCAACATCCTCCTACTATCCACTGTCTCTCCTCAGCACTTGCCCCAACCATCTCCGTCTGCACTCTCGAACTTTATCCCCCAATTTTTCCACCCATGCTGTCCCTCTGATGTACGTATTCCTCCTAATCCCGTCCATCCTGGTCACACCAAAAGAAAACCTCAACATCTTAAGCTCTGCTTCCTGTCTCTTTGTCATTGTCACTGTCTCCAAACAATATAACAAGGCTGCTCCTACAGAGTATAAATGTTTTGCACATTTTAATACACAGCGTCTTTTTGTCTTGGTAATGACATATAAGTCCTGCACAGTGGTCAGAGGGATTTTAAGCCATTCTTCTTGCAGGACAGTGACCAGGTCACTACATGATGTTGGTGTTGGAAAATGTTTACTGACTCGCTCCTTCAAACCCCCTTAAAGTGGCTGAATAATATTTAGATCTGGTGAGTGTGCAGACCATGGGAGATGTTCAACTTCACTTTCATGTTCATTGAAAAAATCGTTTGAACTTTGGTATGTCACCCATAATGTTGTGTACATTGCAATATTTGGAGCAAAACGGTGTTCTTACTCTGCTAATTGAACCTTCACACTCTGCTCTTACTGGTGTAATGTGCAATTAATGAAGATTGGCCACCAGGCTGCTCCAATTTAGCCATGAAACCTCTCCCCACACTAAAAATGGCGGGTGTTTCATTGTCCAACCCCTGTTGGTCTGTGTGTTTCCAGTGATTGATTGGTATCCTGTTCTGGGTGTATCTTCCCAGCTTCAGAAATGTTCTCCCCTGGATGAGGGCAACCACAAGACCCCAAATGAACATAATGTCAACATAATGAGGTTAGATATTTTTCAAGTAATAGTTTTATACCAAACAGTGGGAGAAAAACAAGTCCCCCATAATTGTTATTTAAAACAATAATTACCAACAAACACTCACGTTTTAATATTTTCAGATGCTTTAAAACATACAAATGCAAAAATGCTTTAAGGTGTATATTAACCTGAATCTGGCAACCCTGTGAGTAGCGGGGCGGATTGGACTGATCGCTCCCATCTGGTTCCAAAAAGTGGAGAACTTCTCAACCTCAGTTCTGCAGAGTTTGTGGAGAACGTTTAGTCCGGCCATCATGTCCATGTGCTGGTTGACACTGTTGTCTTCTCTTGTTGTAGTTGCCATAGCGCTTAATTTGCAGTTTCCTTACTTTCTGCAGGATTGTGTTTATATGCTGAAGGCGCTGGGCTTCGGGATTCGTCTCGAGAGCTATAAGAGGAGGAAACGCTTCTACAGCGTCGTGGACTGTTTTTTGGACACCGTAAGAAGACAGCCGCACAAAACCTTCATCCAGTTCGAGGGGAAGAGCTTCACTTATTCGGACGTGGACCGGAGGAGTAACAGAGTGGCCCATGCGCTCCAGACGGTGGCCGGACTGAAGAAGGGCGACACTGTGGCCCTGTTCCTGGAGAACGAGCCGAACTACATCTGGACCTGGCTCGGCCTCGCCAAACTGGGCTGCGCTGCGGCTTTACTCAACTTTAACATCCGCTCCAAGTCTCTCCTGCACTGCTTCTCCTGCTGCGGTGCGACCGTGCTCATTGTGGGTGAAGGTAAGAAGTTTAACTAAGGGACCTGCTGCACGAGGAGAAAAGAACATTTTATAACGGAGTGAACCGAGGTCAGGTTACTGGGTCAAAGGTCAGCTACCAAGAACATGTGCGTTCCAGTCTGACACAGATGAAATGCAATTCTGATGAATTAACGTTACTTTAAGGTGGCACCAGGTGGGTCAAAGCTCAGTACTGAGGTTGTTGCCCCATTTTCAACTTTTTGCAAACGTATACGTTTTTGAAAATTAATTATATTACACCTCTCTCTTTCTCTCTGCGGTTTGCTCGATCGTGGATGACGAGCTCTGCTTCGTACCACACTTTGCTTAAATCTGTGTGGATTATTTAATTCTTTATTTTTGTTAATAGGTCTCTTTTGCTTCCCATTGTAATTTAGTGTTGGAAAAAATAAAGCATTGTTAAAGTCTCTCACACAGACATTCATTCATTATCTTCCGCTTGTTCCTTAATGAGGGTCAGGAAGTGTTTGCCCCACTTTCTCCAGAGTAGAAAGTCTTTGGCGCTGGGCAGATACACCCAAGACAGGGTGCCAATCCATTACTGGGCACGTACTCACTCACACAGCCACACACACATACAAACACTATACAAGGCAATTTAGAGCATTCGATTTACCTTGAATCCATGTTTTTGGGATGTGGGAGGATACCCACGCAGACGCAGGGATTTGAACCAGGAGTCCCCAGTGCTGAGAGGCGAATGCGTTAACCACTAAGCCACCATGCCGCCCCACACACAAATATACATGTTGCAATCCTCAGAATTTGATGGCAGCATGACACACATACAGATAAGAAAACAATTTATTTAGACTTGCTCTGTTGTTTGTTCATAGACACTGTTGTTGTCCTGAAGTGCAAATGTTGGAAAGGATGTGGATTGGCAGATGAAGCAGAAGAGGAATTGTTTACACAGGGTGGAAATATTATTTTATATACTTCTGGCGGCTTTAATCGTTGTGTCAGAACTTAAAGGAGAGACCCAGAAGGAATAAAAGCATGAAGGACCATGTGACAGCAGCAGCTAATCTTATGATGAGGAGGTGGAGCTAAAGAAACTGACATCCCAGTTTATCTCCCCATGTAAAATCTCCCAGTTGTATATCATTTAAATACAATGATTTTGTGGGTTAATGTCCGCTAAATGCTAATCGATGGATAATCATTTATTTCTGTGGTAATTGTTTGGGGAAGGCCCTGTTGTTTTCTGGCTTTGTCCTATTAATTTATAATGTATTTAAATTGCCTCTATCTAATATGCTCCTATATAGTGTGTGTCTGTGTGCTCGATGATGGATTGGCGCCCTGTCCCGGGTGTATCTGCCCACCGCCTGAAATGTTGTCTCCTGGATGGGCATGGGGAATTCTGAGATACTTTTGCCTCCCCTCCCCCTTCTTAGTGGCCACTGTATGGTGTGTTTCCATATATTGTTGCACGTTTGGACTAGCCATTCTCACCTACAGCTTCCTTATACTACACATAATGTGACTTTTGTCTCACCCACTGCAGACATTGCAGTATTTTCAGTGTCAGTATCTCTGTTCCTCCAAACAATGTTTTATAATCATCAAAATTGCACAATACCTTTAGAAAATAAAATTTGAAAACGTATGTGTGTGTTTTTGCAGAGCTCTGTGAAGTCATTGCAGAAATTTTGCCAGTTTTAAAAGAGAAGAACATAAGTGTGTACACACTTTCAGACACCTGCAGCATAGACGGCATTAAGAGCATCTCAAAACCCATAAGTGAGGCTTCAGACGATGCTCTGCCTTCATCACTCAGGGATGATGTTAAAATCCGCAGCACAGCTCTGTACATCTACACATCTGGAACCACTGGTAGGTAACAGCTGGAACAGTGAATTGTTTTTAGACAATACTTATTAACTTAATAATAAATCTAAAAGCTTTTCATCTCCCCTTCTTAAAATTGATTGTACTACAATATTTTTAAAATGACTAATCATCAAAACAAATAAAAATATAAAACTGTTTTTAAACTGCATCATTCTCTCTGAAAACTAAATTGGCCTCAACCAGAACTTAGTGTTAACAAGATTAAATCAGGTCTGCTGCCAAAGACTACATTTCCAAGACCTAGACTTCCAAGAAATAAATAAGCCCCTTAAAGAACTCAGTGTTACCAGAAACTAAATCAGTCCCCCAAGAACCAAATCAGCGATGTCAAAAAAGATTTCTGTAGCCGAGTGGAAAAAAAAGAAGAAAAAAAAATCAAAGCTACATCTACGTTTGTGCTCATTTTAGAGCAATCTTTGAAATCAGGTAGTTCGTGTTTAAAGAAGAATATTTTTGGGCAGTGCTCGCTGTGTGTTGTGTGCAGGCCTCCCGAAAGCTGCTGTGGTGACTCATGAGAGAGTTTGGGCTGCTTCCTTCATTCAGGGTGTTTCTGGAGTCACATCAAAAGATGTTTTCTACGTCAACCTGCCTCTATACCACAGCGCTGGATTTCTTATAGGATTTATGGGCTGTATCGAAAGAGGTGAGTTTGTTTTGAGAAGTTTCTTGAAAATGTTGAGTGACTCGGCCTTACGACTGTTGTTTGGAAAGTCGTTCCACCATTTAGCTAGAATTAGAAGTAGTTACATTCAAACCAACCGAGTATAAATGATAAATTGAGTCTACACTTACAGAAAGTATACGATTAGTAAGAATTACGCTATAACAAATACAGGGTTTACATTGACAAAGTTGTACAAAACACCTATCTAAAAAAACTCACGCCGACCAGGTGAATGACCACTAGTTCATTTACAAAACACTGACTGTTTTGGCTAACTGGCTTTAATACAAACAATTGTGTTCTTAAAAAAATATGTCTGATACACTTGTTAATTAATTGTGAAATAAACAATATTGTTTGTGGGTTCCTTTTAAAATGAGCGAAATTTGCAAGTAATCCTAAACTTTTGAGCGGCACTGTACATGATGTGTATAAAATGTACAATGGAGCAAGACTGGTAGACTTTTGACTGGTACTGTATGTATTTGTATATGTAGCACATTCCATTTATCACAAACACCTGAGTCTAACTGGCCTGTTCTAAAGGCTTATATGATTTTGGTTGCTCAATATGTCTTACGTAGTCGAAGTAGAAGTATAGACGAAGTTTAATATTTTTCTATTATTTGTTTGATTTGCATTTTTGTGGTAGATAAATCAGTTCTATTAACAGTACCATTAAATACAAGCTTTCTAACCCACAGGTCACATATTTTTAGCAGGAGCTGTTTTAGTTCATGATGTACTATAACTTCTGTGTGCAGTTATCTATCTCACTTAGATATAATAAATAACTTGTGTTCTGGCTTTAATCAAGAATAAATGTTTTACTCATTAATATACTCTCACCCTTTGAAACCCATTTTCATAAGTCACATCTTGCTTTTGTGCATGAAGCTGGAAGTTTCCGTTCACACAGTCCTGTGTGTGTGTGTGTGTGTGTGTGTGTGTGTGTGTGTGTGTGTGTGTGTGTGTGTGTGTGTGTGTGTGTGTTGGCTGATGTCTCCATTATGACTACAAATGACGGTCACTGTTTAGAAATTACTTTGTTAAAGTTTTTAAAGAATAATGAAAAGATTGGCAGTTTTTCAGGCTGACACACGTAAAATTGTGCTGCTTGTCCTTGTTGCTGCAATCAGCTTCAACCACTCTGCAATATGTGAGCTGAACGATATTATCCTCTTACACAAGCTAGACTGACCTGGACTTGTTGGGTCCAAACTATTTTGCAATCAGAATACTCAATGCTTACATACCCTGCACTTTATCAGTAACAATAGATTTAAATAATGGTGGCACTGTGGCGTAGTGCTTAACACTTTCTTCTCTCAGCGCTGGGATCATGGTTTGAATCCTATTCTTTCTGGGTAAACTTTCCATGTTCTCCCTGTGTCTTTGTGGGTTTTCCAGTTTCTTCTCACAGTTCATGAACATGGATTCAATATGAATTGGCTGTTCTAAATTGCCCCTATATAGTGTGTGTCTATGTGAGTGTGTGATTGGATTGGAAATGTTCTCTCCTGGATGGTTATGGGAAGCTAAAGTTATGAAGTGCAGAAGCTGTTGTCTCTGCTTGGCATCTCTGCCTGCCGCACCTCCTCCAGTGCAGTGAGGTCAGCTGCAGGGTTGTCAGTTGGTACCACCGTTCATAAAAGCTGTATATCTTCATCAGCCCCTCTTTTAGCTGCTTCCGTATCCTCCTACCAATCTGCCTAACCGACAGCTCAGATGTATACGCTCTTCCGAGGCTTTGGATGGACCGATCTCCCAGGAGTGGTATCTTCTCGCCTCCTACTGAAAATACCGTCCTAACATCCCACTCCTGATCGAGAGGCTTCTGGACTTTGACGGTTTGTCTTTATCCATGCCCCCGTGTCAGCTCATCAAAAGATTTGAGAAGTCATGATGTACATGGAGCTGTCTGCAGGACAGTTGTTAGTATAGGATAAGCAGAAGATGAAGAGATGAGATGAAAGATTTACATAATGCTGCGCCTCATTTTCAATTTCACCCCATCATATTAATCTACATCCCACTATGCAAAAACTATTCTCACTGCTGAATCTGGTATTACACTGTTGATTGCTGTAATATCGTTTGTATGTGATGCCTGTTTGCACCAATAAGGCTTAAATCTTACTGTACTGCACCATTGGAGTGACTAAATGCATCTTTCCAATGAATTTCCAAATAACTCCTTATTGAAATCATAAAGTTGTTTGACTGCCATTAAAAACATATTTTTAGTTAATATGTGGCTGAAACCTGGACTCTGTCGTCATTGTACTTTAGATTTGAAGAGATGTTCCTTATTATGTTTTTACCAATTTATTTCATCTCTATGTTTTTAGCACGTTGCTTTTTGTAGCTGTCAACCACAAAAATATTTATATCATTTTATATGTACACTGCTCAAAAAATAAAGGGAA
>JAOUQT010059796.1:0-10558 GCA_025769995.1 Xyliphius kryptos | reverse complement strand
TTTTGGAGGAGCGAGTCAGGAAACGTTCTCCTCCACCAGCATCACCTAGTGACCTGGTCACCATCCTGCAAGAAGAATGGCTTCAAATCCCTTTGATCACTGTGCAGGACTTGTAGATGTCATTCCCAAGACCAATTGACGCTGTATTGTCCGCAAAAGGACATTACCAATATATTAATATATTAACACATATATTAAAAGTTATTAAAATTAATGCTAATAACTCTGTGAACTCTTTAAAAATGTTCCAATTGTTATTTTGGTCAATAACAAGCAGCAATGATCATTTAGACATAAAGTTTTCTTCCTGTAGCAATGTTTTTTTTTTTTTTTTTAAAAAAAGCCTGCAAACTATCTGGTTCTAACATTGCCGTGGTCCACACCTAATAAAATGAAAGTTTATTTATTAATTTAAAAGTAATCTGTGAACTGTTAGGATTCTTAAATCAAATGTATTTAGCACTTTTACACTTTTGATGTTGTCACAAAGCAGCTTCACAGAAATCCAGTCAAGACAAAAGTTTGAATATGAAATTTTCAACTCAATAAACAACTACTTGTACTTCTCACACAGGTTTCGAAACCTCGGTATCATTTGCACATCATTAATAATCCGCTGCCTGATGGATGTTTTATACCCACAATAAAAAGCAACCATTTTAATGAAAATAAATTGTTGTTTAAAGTCACTGGATCTGTCAGTATAACCAAACCCTTGGTTTAACCCTCTATCAATAAATCTTAATGAAACATTAAACATAACTTTATTAACTTCTCCAAAATAAAACTTTATTTTGTGTCCAAGTGCATGATTTAAAATAAATACTACAATCAATCTTGTCAGGTCAGAATCAATGAATTTACAAATTAAAAGGATTAAATCAGTTCATTTCATTTTGTTAAGTTATTCTTATAATAAAGGTTTTAAATGTAATGCATACATTATTTTATCCAACTTTTACTAACCTGGTTTATATTAGCATGTATACATATAATATCAATTCCACTGTACATCTATAACATACAGGACAATCAAAATATCATCTCTCTCTCTCCCCACCCATGTTTAAATTTGCATTACATATCAAAGAATATGACAAATTTGAGAAACAATGAAAATGATTTCAATAATATATATATACTTTAGTGCTCTGTGTTCATTGCACTTACATTTTCAAGAGAAATTTACTAGTTGTGCTCTAAGATAATAAAACATGAATAATCAGGCATGCAGAAGTTAATTCTGACAGAGACCCAGCCTTTCCAACAGATCTTGTACAGTTCCATCCATTGTCTGTAAATAAAAAAATAACATAAAACAAGATAAAGTTTCATTTATATACATCCATTATCTTATCTTCCGCTTATTCCTCTACTAGAGTCGCGGTAGGGTTCCCCATGCCCATCCAGGGGAGAACGTCTCAGGAGCTGGGCAGATACACACAACACAGGGCACCAATCCATTGCAGGGCGCACTCTCACTTAGCTGTGGGAGGAAACCGGAGAACCCGGAGGAAACCCACGCGGACACAGATCCGTATTCAAACCGGGATTCCCCAGTGCTGAGAGGAGAATGTGCTAACCACTAAGCCACCGTGCCGCCCTGTAACATTTCTATTTATGGACATTTTACTATTTACAGAGGTGAAAAAGGGTTTGTTTCCTCATTTTTTTTTTGCATGTTTGTCACACTTAAAGTAAGTGTTTCGGAATATCAAACCAATTTAAATAGAAGTCAAAGACAACACAAGTAAACACAAAATGTCTTTGTCATTAAGGAAGGAAAAAAAACACAAACCTTCATGGCTCTGAGTGAAAAAAGTGTGAAAAAGTGATTGCCCCCTAAACCTAATAACTGGTTGGGTCGCACTTAGCAGCAACAACTGCTACCAAGTGTTTGCGATAACTTGCAATAAGTCTCTACAGCGTTTTGTCCCACTTAACTCTGCAGAATTGCTGTAATTCGGTTCCATTAGAAGGTTTTGGAGCATGAACGGCCTTTTTAAGGTCAAACCACAGCATCTCAATAGGATTCAGGTCAGGACTTTGACTAGGCCACTCCAAAGTCTTCATTTTGGTTTGTTTCAGCCGTTCAGAGGTGGACTTGCTGGTAAGTTTTGGATCATTGTCCTGCTGCAGAACCCAAGTTTGTTTCATCTTAAGGTCACGAACAGACGGTCTGACATTCTCCTTCGGGATCTTTTGGTAGGCGGCAGAATTTATAGTTCCATTTATCACAGCAAGTCTTCCAGGTCTTGACGCAGCAAAACAGTCCCAGACCATCACACTACCACCACCATGTTTTACTGTTGGTATAATTATTGTACTCCTTTTTCTGAAATGCAGTGTTTCTTTTACGTTAGATGTAATGGGACACCCACCTTACAAAGAGTTTAACTTTTGTCTCATCGTTCCACAGAATGTTTTCCCAAAAGTCTGGGGAATCATCAAGATGTGTTTTGGAAAAATTGGGACAAACTTTAATGTTCTTTCTGCTCAGCAGTGCTTTTCTTCTTGGAACTCTGCCATGCAGGACATTTTTGCCTGGTCTCTTTCTGATGGTGGAGGCATGAACTCCAACCAGTTCTTTGGACGTTGTTGTGGGGTCTTTTGTGACCTCTTGGATGAGTCGTCGCTGCGCTCTTGTGATAATTCTGTGCAGCCGGCCCCTCCTTGGAAGGTTCACCACTATTTCATGTCTTGGCTGTTATAGATAATGGCTCTTACTGTGTTTCGCTGGATTCCCAAAGCTTTGTAAATGGCTTTAGAACTCTTTCCAGACTGATAGATCTTAATGTCTTTCTTCTCAATTGTTCCTAAATTTCTTTGGATCTCGGCATGATGTGTAGCTTTAAAGAATCTTCTGGTGGACCTCACTTTGTCAGGCAGATCCTATTTTAGTGATGTCTTGATTGAGAACAGGTTTGGCAATAATCAGACCTGGGTTTGGCTAAAGACAATGTACTCAGGTGGGAGAAACCACAGTTATAGTATGTTTTAACAAGATTTGGATTTTTTCTCTCTCTTAATAATAAACACCTTCCTTTACAAATTGCATTTTCGGTTCACTTGGGTTCTCTTTGACTTCTATTTAAATTGATTGGATGTTTCGAAACATTGAAGTGTGACAAACATGCAAAAAATGAAACAGGACATGAGAAAAGGGGCAAAAAGATTTTTGAATATTATGGGATTACCTTTACACCAAGAAGCTCCAAGGCAAAGTGAATACAATTGAACTTCAGAAGATTATAATCAGGTTGTGTTTGAATTGCCTTTCTCACATCCTCGTGAAATGAGGCGGGGATTTGCTCAATCATCCTGTAAATTGCAAAGCTGTCACCTCCAGAGAAAGCATTCATGTGAACTTTGCAAACAACACCTTGAACTAAACTTGAAGTGGAGCTGAACTTTGACGTGGACGTGGACTTGTAACTCATGAATGCACTTGACCCCTGGGCTTCACACTCTTTCTCTGGTGAAAAAAGAAAAAACAGAATAAACTGTTGTTAATTCAAAATATTGTTTTGAAAAAACATTATTATGGTTGTGCACTTTACTACAATCTGTTCATTGTAGTAAGTTTGGATTGTTCTTTTCATCATCTGTTTTTTATTTCAAATCAAGTTTATTTATACAGCAACATCTTTAAGCTATGGGCGGCATGGTGGCATAGTGGATGGCACGTTTTCCTCTCAGCGCTGGGAATTCCTGGTTCAAACCCTAATTTGGGTGGAGTTTCCATGTTCTCTCCGTGTCCACGTGGGTTTTCTACGATTTTCTCCCACCGTCCAAAAACATGGATTCAAGGTATATTAAATGCTCTAAATTGCCCCGTATAGTGTGTGTTTGTGTATATGGATGTGTGAGTAAGTGTGTGCCCAGCGACAGATTGGCCCCCTGTCCTGGGTGTATCTGCCCAGCGCTCAAGATGTTCTCCCCTGGATGGGCATGGCGAACCCCACCACGACCCTTATAGAGGAATAAGCAGAAGATAGATGGATGGAATCTTCAAGCTTCTGCATTGTTCCAGAAAGTTCCCGAAAGAAAAACATAAAAGCAGGTGATTTGACATGTCCCTGTCTCTGACATCACCTCTCACTATCTCACCCCCACAGTTACACTGATACTGACTTATTTTTAACAACCATAATTCAGCTTTAACACTCATTAAAAGGAGAAAAAAGATTACTTGAGAAATGAATGATCTCTCCATCTTCACTGCAGAAAACTCCAGCGTGTCTGTAATGTTTACGTTTCACGAGAAAGAGGTCTCCTATCTCTGCATTTCAATTATAGTCATCATCATAACTTTTGACAGGTATAAAGTTTTGTGGTTCAGAGCCAAGTCCAATGTGTACTGCTGATTCCTGAACAAATGAACCAACAAACAGAGCAACATTTACTCTACAGACCTGAAAACACAACATCTAGCAAGTGTTAACAAGTTTACAACTAAACTCTGCCATGATAAATATTACAAATTAAAAAAACTACAAACAACAATTACAGAGATCCAAGTTTAGCCAAATAGCACGTACAGTCACACTGACAGTAAACGACTATATTAATTCAATTTAAACTATGTTTTATGAAGCAGATAAAACCTTCTAAAGTTAACATTATTAATGAGATTACATGATTCTTACATCTTGGAGTGGATTTTTATTGTTAATAAACGTTAGGTCATTTTTTTTTTTTTTACATTTGACATATCTATCAGTTTTAGTATCAATAATTATTTTCTACAGGAAGGCACATGGCTTAGTGGTTAGCATGTTCTCCTCTCAGCGCTTTGAATCCCGATCTGGGTGGTGTTTTCATGTCCTCCCCGTGTCCGCGTGGGTTTTCTCCGGGTTCTCCGGTTTCCTCTCAAAGTCCAAATACATGGATTCCAGGTAAACTGAATGCTCTAAATTGTCCTGTATGGTGTGTGGATGTGTGTGTGTGTGTGTGTGTGTGTGTGTGTGTGTGCGCCCAGCGTTGGATTGGCGCCCTGTCCTGGGTGTTTCTGCCCAGCGTCCGAGACGTTCTCCCCAGGATGAACAAGTATGTAAAAGTACTTTATATACTTTAAAAGCTAAAAACAAAGAAGTTAATACATTGTAAACGTAATAAAAACTTTTTTAATATCAGAACTTACCATTGCCATGTTTCTAAGTAGCTTTACTGCAGAGAATAAATGGCATATATGTAAATATTTTACAGGTTTTAAAGCAACACAGTAAAAAAAAATGTTAAATTTGTCAAACACCGTTAAATAAAATTATTTTGAATTACATTAAGCTTAATAAAATTACATATACACATGCGACTGGCAAAGGTTTGTGAACAGATCCTAATAAGGGACTGATCATTTAAAAGATGTTATAATTAACGACAAGTGTTTTTAATAATTAGACTTATAATAATAATAATAATAATAATAATAATAATAATAATTAGGTCAGTGGGTGCCACATGTTTTTTAGAGAATTTTTTTTTAAATTAAGATTTATCTAATCTTATTGGGTTAAATTAAATACATATACAATATATACACACACACACACACATATACATATATATATATATATACAACTTTACAAACTTAATGTATTGGTTTATTCCATAAATGATGACTTAAACTTCAATTTTAAGACATATATTTTAAATTGATACTTACAGTGATGTAGTGCAGTGGCTGCAGCAAAAGTCAGATATTTTTTACTTTTGAAATCACTCCTTTATGTACTGTTTTTTTTACCACACCTAAACAAAATATGAATTGTCCCAACAACTGACGTAGCTTCTTTTAAGAATTTTATTTCTATAAGTTGTGATTAATGCAAAAGTTATTTTCAAGCTACAGTAGATGTTCAGTTATGCAAATCGTTTTGAGAAATGATTGTTTTTCCTTACATTACATACTTGTTTACGTCCCTACTAAATTGAAAACAGATTACACAAGATGCTTTGCAAAACCATCGATAGTAAATGTGGCATTTATGTAGATTTTTTTTTATTTTTATCATTTTTTTATTGTCTTTTCAGCATTTCACACATCTACATTACACAAAATTATTACATACACATATACAACTGAACAACAAAAGACTTTTATGTAAATTGAATAAGATGGTGAACTCAGCTCTCAGACTATTGGCTTAAGAAATACTAAAATAAAAAATTTATATGAAAAGCAGATACTTGCCGGCAAATTAATAAGGACTGTAAAATCTGATGTCAGTGCAACATAAACACTTTAAATTGTTATTTTTTATAAAGGAATTCCTTAGGGGCGGCACGGTGGCTCAGTGGTTAGCATGTTCTACTCTACGGGGTTTCTGGTTCGAATCCCAATCTGGGTGGAGTTTTCATATCCTCCCCGTGTCCGTGTGGGTTTCCTCCAGGTTCTCTGGTTTTCTCCCACATTCCAAAAATATGGATTCTGAGTAAATTAAATGCTCTAAATTGTCCTGTATGGTGTGTATTTGTGTGTGTGGATGTGTGAGCCCAGTGATGGATTGGCGCCCTGTCCTAGATGGGCATGGGGAAACCCATAGTGACCCTAGTACAGGAATAAGTGGAAGATAATGGATGGATGAATTTACTTAGTTATGTTTTACTTGAAAATTAATTCCCAAAATTCTAATTCTCACTCCATTTTAGTCACCACTGCTTAATAGTGATTGTTCTGACTTTTGTGGGTTTGTAAGTTGCACTGCCCCAGAGCTCCCACTGTTGGTTGTTTTGGGGTATAGTTTTGGGGACTCGGTGGGAGGTGTCCAGATTTGCGGAAGTTTTATAACGGAACGTTCATGTTAAGTTGGTACTGTGTTTAAAGTGTTGTTGCCTTACACAATATTTGTCCGTAAGTATATCTTATAAAAATTGTAATTGTTTAATGTATAAAACGAGTATTGTAAATTGCCTAGTTATGAGAAATTTGTACATGCTAAGATTGCGGTGAGTAGGATACGAGTTAATTCGCTATACGAGCTAGTTAATATTATGTTTTTGTTTTTGTAGTTTTACGATGGTCAATAAGAAGACAATGGTCAGAGGCCATTCTTCAATAAATCAGCAAAATACAAAGTAAAAGAATATGTCTGTTTATTGGAGCGTCGTTATCTCGCTGTCTAGCTGGTGAAAATAAGGAGACTCAGAGTGAGGACAGCATAGATATACATATCGAACATCTATATCTAATCTCTAATAACGATCCCTTCTTTACATCCATCCAGAAAGACACACAGACAGACATACGTTCATTATTTTGTCCACGACACGAATGTTTGCGTTTATCAAACAGTACAAACGCAGTCTATGTGTGTGTTTCTTTCACGCAGACCTGCACTCGGCACATCGTTTGTCTCCGGCTACGGGTACTCGGGTGTCCGCCCGAGTGACGACCTCACCTGGATCGACGACACTTCCGGTCCGGTCAGAGAGGCACGCCGGCGGCTCGACGTTCTCGGCCGGACTCGGGAGCTCGGTCCTCACCTCCTTCCACAGGCCGCACGGAGGACTGTTGGAGTCGGTCTCCCCACCACCACGGACATCTACACCTCCGGGTGCGGCCTCCTGCATCACGAAGGACCCCACTCACCCAGCGCACACACTTTTTGTGACTCATGAACTCCTCGTGACGAACACATTACAGATCACTACAACGCTTTCCCCTCACTGTTCACCATAATTCACTTACATGTTCAAGTTTACATATTGTCTCTGCTGGATTTCACTCCATTTTCGCCTCCGAAAATTAAAAGACCAAATAAGCCCATAAATGATTGTTGTTTCTATTTACATGAGCTCTATGACTTTTAATACTGCGGTTAGGAACATTTTATAGGTGCAGTCAAGTCATATTGACATGATGGGAACTTTAAGACTGCGGGTAAGACCATTTTTATAGGTTCAAGACTTACAGCTAATATTCTATTTGTTTAGCAGATATATTACTTCGGTATTGACAAAACACAGGAAATACCTTTTGGATAAAGGCAGGTAAAGCGTGCTGAACGAATTTCGACGACGCGACACGCCGGCCTGCCGGTTGGCACGTTCGCTTCTCGGCGCTGGGGATTCAGGTTTCAATTTTCTACGTCAACCCGCCCGCACTCTAGTACAGAATTTATGCCAGATACATTCATCTTTTCACTTTTTGTTTGCAGCATTTTTTTCTCACTAAAGCTATACCCGTTTTCTTATTTCATTACCACTTTCTATGTAACATAAAAGGATCCTGTTACATTCAAAAACCTCGGGCAGGGTTTAACGGTTTCCTTAAAATACCAGACAGTGAACATCTACTACACTTTGAAAATCGGGAAGATCGAACGGATGACGTTATGCATTCGTGATCCCGACCGTAAGTATATCCAACACGCTTGCATTCCAAAATTTTTTCTTTTTACATATTTGACTTTTTTTTCACGAGTGTTAAACATTGCACATTTGACTAAAGCATTTTATTAACGAGTGGGTCGTCCGGAGTGTTGATTTTTACTCGAGGGCGTCGTTAGGACGGAGAATAAAAACTCCAGACCGAAGGGACGAACCACATCAACTACGTATCTAACATTTGTGGACCGTGCCTTTGGTGAATTGGACGGGGGGGGGGGGGGGGGGGGGTTTCCACGTTATCCCTTAGGAGTAAATGATTTCAAAACTCACCTTGACGTTCAATTAGCACACGGGCCATTTCCATTCACGCATCCCTTAAATCCCATTCTCCCGACCCAAGTACATCGGATGTGTCACGACAATTCAAATCGAATGATTCATATTACAACCATCTTCAAATGTGATACTTGCATGGAAAACTTTTCATTACACAGTTCTGTTCAAACTAAAAAATACATTCAAATAGTACCTTTTAATGTTGTCATTGGTTTTCTCATCCCGCCCGTATGTTTGGGGGTCATATGCTGCTGTGAGGCTTCTTTCCATGTGAACGAGTTCACACACCTTGAGGTTCGGCTCGAAAATAAAGAATTCATCGATTCGTACCGGCCGACTGACAAATCACACCTCGTGTATGGCATACTTTTTTTCATTACCGTCACTTCATCGACGGAAAGGATCCGTCGAGGACGGCCGTGTCTGTGAACGATGGAGCGTAGAAGCCTTCCCACTTTGGCAAAACCATTAGATTTTATACGAAATGCCTTCGACCGCTTCGAAAACTAGTCGGTCGCCGTCGGAACGTACGGGAGGCCGTCTGCGGTTTTCTGGAACGGGCCGGTCGGGTCTGACCCGATCGGCTCGCGAACGTCAGAAACCTACCGCTTGATAACCGTGTGCTTTCTTCCATTGATTTCACTCTGAATCACCCTGACCACTCTATCACTCTGAATCACCCTCTGTGTCACAAGAGCTGTGAATCACAACTCTGTGTCACCCTGTGCCAATTTGTACCAAAATATATCACTCTGTACAACTTTGTACCACTCTGTACTATTTTGAATCACTCTGGAACAAGCTATATCACTAAAACAACCTACCCTTTCCCCTATCTTTCCTTCCACTTCTGTTCAAACAACAGTTCTCCACCTAAAGTGACAAAATAAAACACAATTACATTGCTAAAACATTGGAACACTGTTACTACCTGCACTATTACCTATCACATCATCCTACCTGCAGTTATAAAAGTCCTAGTTTCACAATATGATTGAACTGCACCTATAAAATCGTGTTACCTGCATTTCTCTCTCGGGAGACGGAACGGAGTCGTCGGAGAGGACGACGTCTTTTAACACGACGACGGAGAGACGGCGGCAACTCGGGGCCTCGTCCTGACTGTTGCGCCTCCCTCGGGTGTCTGATGCAATCGTGCCGGTCGACTTTGTACTCAACCCCTCGGGCTCGTGAGGTCCGTCGTACGTTTTGTACCTTGAACTTGCTGACCTCCTCCGTGGTACTCTATAGACTCTCCAAGGAGCTGGACTTGTGCGACCCGAGCGTGGGACCCAGCGAGTACGAGGGCGCTGTAACACAAGAAACATCGTTTACACCACGGTCACAGACAGACGGACAGAACTCCGCACCTCGGACGAGGTGGAAGGATTCGCTGCTGCGCCGCCGTCGATGCCCCGGCGCCCCCCTCTGTGACAATCTGTACCGCTCTGTATCGCTCTAAATTACCCTGAATCACCCTGAACACTCTGGGCCACTCTGTATCACACTATGCAAATCTGTACCACCCTTTACCAATCTAAATAACGCTGTATCACTCTAAATCACCCCGAATCACTCTGAATCACCCTGACCACTCTGTATCACTCTATATCACCCTAAATCACCCTGAATCACTCTGAATCACTTTGATCACTCTGTATCACTCTGTATCACTCTGAATCACCCCGACAACTCGGAATCACTCTGTATTACTCTATATCACTCTGAATCAACCTCAATCACTCTAAATCACCCTGACCACTCTGAATCTGTACCACCCTGACCACTCTGTATTACTCTGTACCACTCTATATCACTCTGTATCACTCTGTATCACTTTTTAACAAGCTGTATCACTCTTAATCATTCTGTATTACTCTGAATCACTCTG
>JAOUQT010059779.1:0-20809 GCA_025769995.1 Xyliphius kryptos | reverse complement strand
TCTTACCTTCAGTCCATCTTTACTAAATACACTCCGACTCGTTCACTGCGCTCTAGTGATGAATGTCGCCTGGTGACCCCGACTCACCTAGACGCCAATTCTCACTCCATTTCATTCACCACTGACAACAAGAAAAGGCTGAACATCCAACGGCTTTTTTCATAAATCAATAGATTTAATTGTTTCATGCGCTGTGCAGATACACCCATGAGAGGGCACCAAGCTATTTCTGGGGGGAGGTGGGGCTGGGGCACTCACACACACCATAAACAGGGCAATTAAGAGCAACTAATTCACCATGAATCCATATTTTTGAACTGTGAAATGAACCAGTGGACACGGAGAGAACACAGACATAGATCAGGATTCAAACCTGTATCCCCCCCAAGCAAAGAGGAGAACATACTAACACCTATGCCACAGTGCATGTTTTTAAAAAGTGTAAAATAGGAATGAAATTGTGGCGCAAAAAGGGGTATGCAGCGTATGCGACGCATAGGGGCCGCCAAATCGATGCCGGAAAATTATTTCTAGTCGGCATTTTCTGTAAGTAGTTGCACTCCTGCTTGCAAGTATTGTCATCACGCACTTTAAAGAACTTCCATGCTGATGGATTGTGTGTGTGCACGTGCGTGTGTGTTAATCATGCAGTACATATCTGTGAATTATACCAACATTTATAAATAATTGTAAAGAAATGAAATGATACAAAAGTCGAGAAAATAAAAAAGTCATAATACATTAAAGATGATACTTAAAACGTGTGGGTGTGTGTGGGTGTGTGTGTGTCCTGACCTTGATGACTTTCTCAACCCCGGAAGAGCAGATCATGTAGGTATGTGGATTAAAGCGAACCTGATTAACGATCGATCGATGCCCCTTCAGCACCATAAAGGCCCCATTTACAACTCGACCACCTGAAAGTGCGGAGGGCGAGAAAAGTGGAAAATGTGTCAAATGTCATTTAAGTTTATTTATTGATGATACAAATGATGAAAATAATAATAATAACCTGCATCTGGATCTTTAGGGATTTTCCACATATAAAGATTAAAGTCATCAGAGCCAGACAGAATGTACTGAAACAAACACAAACCAACACATAAAAGTTTTGTGATAAGCTAAAACGTCCTAAACCTGAGGAGAGGAATCCATCAGCAGGTCTGTACAGGCGTCTTTATTTCTCACATAGTGACACAGTCATGGTGCTTATCTGAGCACGTTCTGCTGCATGTCCCAACACGGCTCTCTCACTGGGTGTGTTTACAGTCGAATACTGTGACTACCACGTTCCAGCAGTGCGTGCATGTCGGAAATCAGCTTTCAGTTTAGATTTAGAAGTTTGAAGTCCTACATTATCTCCATTTAAGTCCTCGGCACACAGTGACCTTTGTGATGTATAATCCTTAAGTAAGTGGAGAAACCACTAAATGGCAGCTTGAGAGAAGCAGGAAAAGACATTCATCTGAAATGTATTTTTTAAGTTTGTGTAATAATCTCTAAATATCTTTAATTCTTTAGCGATGTGCACAAGCACAATATTTCATGAGCGAGTCAGCAGATGCAAAAGTTTCTTATCAGGACACACTGAACAGAAATGTAGTGCAGCCATAAATATTTTTGGACTCATTAGGATTAAATTGAAAATGTTTGTGGTTAATATGAATGATTTAAAAGGGTGAATTTACTGTACACACTTTGGGAAAGTTGGGAGACATTTGGCAAAATACTACAGAAATGGTCAGTTGTTTGTTAGTTGGAGATGAGTTTCTGCCCCAGGTGGAGGACTATCTTGCAATCTTCTTCATGTGTGAGGAAAAGATGGAGCTGGAGGTTGACCGACGGATCAGCGAGGTGTCTGCAGTGATGCCGACTCTGCTGCGGTCCATTATGGTCATGCAGTAGCTGAGGTTAAAGGCCAAGCTCATTTTTTAATGGTCAAACTACGTTCCTACCCGATGGCCACGAATGAGGATACAGATACAGTTTTCTCCCCAGAGCGACTGGGCTTTCGCTTAAAAAAAAAAAAAGTAAGAATTTCGGCCATTGGAGAGAAGCTTGAGTACAGTCACAGCTTCTCAACATTGAGGAGCCAGCTGAGATGGTTTGGGAATCCTGGATGTCTCCCTGGTAACATGTTACAAGGCCTGCTAATGCCTCGGCGAGACCCCTGTAGAGATAGAAGAGGTAGATGGGGATGTGTGGTCCTTTTTGCTTAGGCTGTTGCTGGACAACCGACTCAGCCAATTAGATTTAAGGACCAGAACATGATTTTTAATTTATTTATAAGGGTTTCAGGAAATTGCCAAATCAGAGACTTATTATTTTATTTGAGAAATTGTTGAAACGTTTTTTTAAAACAAAGCGTCTATTTTAAATAAAGCAGTTGATTCACATTGAATCATCTGAAACAATTGATTCAGACATTTGCAGTATGGATTTCTGTTATCAGTGCCAAAGCTCTGGAGTATTACTTATGTTAAATTTATGTAAGCAGACAAGTCAATTTTCCTTTTTTTTTTTAGTAATTTTTTAAAGCACTTACGTTTTGGTTGGCTCATTTGAGGTGCTGTATTTAAATGAGTTAATGTAGTCGCAGCGCCATCTGCTGTTAAGAGCAAAAATTGCAACAATAACAGGATGCCTTAGAATTAAGGTTTTGAACCTCCTTATAAACTACGAGTCATTAAAGCCATAGCTCAGCGTCAAAAAACATTATTTTAATATCTTTAGTAAACATCACACACTGTATTTTTTTTTTTTACATGTATTTTGCAGGTTGTATTTCTAAACCGATTTTTAAAACATTTTATATTACATTACAATGGGTCACTTAGCAGACGCTTTCATCCAAAGCGACTTAAAAGTATCCCACGTAATCGTTGGGGTCAGAACACAGGGGCAGTGAGGGTTAAGGGTCTTGCTCAAGCACCCACATTGGTAACCTGGGACTTGAACCCACAATCCTTAGTTTGCTAGCTCAACACCTCAACCACTGAGCTACCACTCCCAACATATGGCAAAACATGCCTGTACACTTATGTTAATCTTAACCCTGCAGAGTAATTGTATATATTTAATATCATACAAATAGATTTTGCTTTAAGAGAGAGATAGGAAAAAGTTGATTTAGTTAGAGAGTGATAAAGAGTGAGAGAGAAAGGACGTCTGTGTTAGTTACCTGGTCTCGGTCTCCTGCGAAACAGCAGCTTTTCATGGTGCAGGAGTTGAAGTAGCCCTGGTTATCAAACTGGAAGCTGGGAAGACGAGAGTGCAGCTCGTACAGTACAGGAGGCAAACGGCGACGGAGAGCGAGAAGCTGAGTGCCTGCACTGTTAAAGCGCACACTCATGGCACTTTGGAGAGAGAGGGAACCTCCGTACCGCAGCAGAGAACTACACACACATGTGCACGTGTACACATAGACAGTAACAAAAGAACACAGATCAACACAAAACAACACAGACAAACAACACATACAGAAAGTGAGCCATACATGAACACAAAAAATGAAATTACATTGACAGTATAGAATTCCTGTTTTTTATTCATATTGTTATTTGTTTGGCTGTTTTGGAGGAGGGGAAGGGGTGCACACACACTCGCACACACGCACACAAGCACACGCACACTCCAACACAATCGCACGCACACGCACGCACACTCGCTCGCGTGCACACTCGCACACACACTCGCACGCACGCACACACAGGAGCAATTTAGATTACTTATGAGTTACTATGAACTAAATTATTAGTGAGCTTTGAGTTTTAGGTGAGTGTGTAAAACTGACCTGCGTGGTTTGCGAATGTCCCAGAGACCGACTCCCTCTTTAGAATTGGCTGTGGCGAGCAGACGCGGCTCCACTGGGTTAAACATCACGCTGTGGAACGCAGACGGGTAATTTGCCAGGCAAAACGGCTCTGTATAAAAAGGCCACAAAAAAAACAAATAAATCCGGAGTTTTAACAAAATCAAAGTGTTAAATGACAGGAAGTGATTCAAAGTTTAAGAACCCTTCAAATTTGTACAGATCTTCATTAATTTGTTTCAAAACTTAATTCGATTTTCATTAGGATCAATGAAATGTGCAAACACGGAAGATTATTTTAAATAATGCACCATAAATCAAAATACAGATTAACATAAACCGCGAGCCGATTCCCGCCTGTATCCCGTTACTCCGTGATTAAAGTTCACTTTAAAAACCAGACTAGATTATGTCGCTAAACAAACACAATCCTTATTACAGTGTTTTTATAAGTTTTATTAAAACAAAAAGGCACAGGTGTAGCTGTCAGGCCTAACAACACCTGTGTTTTACTGTGATTTATTTACAATAATGCACACCCTCTCGTACATGTACTCTATAAAGACTCTGCTTTTGGAAAACAAATTACATCTACAACTCTGCTTGAAGACTGATTCACGAATATTTCAGAACATTTAATAAAGGCACTCGAGGGTGTGCATTATTGTGAATAAAGCACGGGAAAGAGGTGTTATTAGGCCCGACGTGCAAACAAAGTGCCTTTACACCTTTTCCCCGTGGTTTATTCACAATAATGCACAACCTCAAGTGCCTTATTACTGTTAAAAAACTTTTACCAACACACTAGAACTAGTTTGATTCATAAAAGCATTGACTGAAAGCAAAATCGCTAATAAACTCGTCTTCCGCGACATAATCCAGTCCGTTTTTTTTAAATGAATGAACCCTGATGCAAGTAACAGGTTTCCGTACTTAATGCGAGTGGGAATTGAGACGCTCAGGTCGCATGTCTAGTTTCTTAACCACAAGCCTTTGACCGGCCCTTAATCTGACCCAGTAGACTGTGCATTTCAAGACTGGAGTATTTGAGTTGTTATATTTTAGGTCTAATAGAAATCAAGAGATTCTGGGAAAAAAATAAATAAATAAAAAATAGAAACAAGAAAACAAGTTTCTAACTTTTTTTCTAGGTGATTTTACTTCTACTTTAAGAATTGTACGTATTTTACCCTGCGTACAGGTACTTTTAACTAGCATAAATATTTCTTTAGGTAAGTTTCTTTAACTCAAGTTATTGTCTCTTCAGGTAAAGCTGCATTTGTTCAAGTTAACATAACTCCAAGTAAACGTACATTACACAAATTAATATTTATTCATGTGACATCTACTAAATTATATGCTTTCCTAGATAATTGTACTCTTACCTGCCATAAAATTATTTAAATGATACGTCAACATAGCATAACAAATGATGAATGCCGTATATTTATTTCCACATAATGATACTTTTATTTGAGTAAAAAACATTTACTTGAGTAAACGTTTCTCTAGGCGCTTTAAATATAACACAGCGACTTAATTACTTAAATAATCCGTTGCAGGTAGCAAAACTCTTGCTTGAGTAAATGTTTCTAAAAGGTAACATAATATTTTCACACAATATTTATGATTACTTTCACAATATACGGCCCTACTATAGTGCGTGACATAACACTTGAGTGAATGCATGCTCCCTGTACCTCCATGTGGGGGTTCTCTTGTGTCCCAGATGAGAACCCGGCCATCATCTGATGAACTGGCAAATAGATTGTCATTAACGGGACTGACTGAGAGACCGTAAACTGCATCGTCATGAAGAAACACATTCAGTGTCTCACCACGTTCCACGTCATGCAGGATCACCTGCTCATCATTTCCTACCACACGCACATCATACAGAGTCAAAGAAATGAGTGGTTTTGTCCCAAAAAAGATCCTTATAGTATAGTTTAGTACTGTGCATCGTGTACTCACCCCCAGAGAAAACCCGTGTGTTCGTGCTGTCAAAGGCAAGACAGAAGATGTTCGACAGATGTTCTCCTTTTAGTTTGATTGGTTTGGCACGAGACTGGATGGCTTTCTCCATGTTCCACAACAACACACGTCGGTCATCCCCACCTGCACAGATTGGGCTTTTTTTTACTAATGAAACATTAACAGAAACAGCTGTGTCACGGATAAGAACGAATATCAATAACAAATCTTGAAATATAGTTCATTAAAACCCAAGAGAATTACCAATCTTGAAGGATGTTCTTTGAATAGTTTAATTTTGTAAAAAAACTAATTATCCCAAGATCACGCCAGAAAATCTTTTTTCTTATGACATTAAGCCAAAATATAGATAGAAATTTATTTTTTGTAGACGTCACATTAGTGTTTTTTAGATTTTAACTGGTGGACCGCGACCCACACGTTCTGAGTAGGTAACGGAAAGCTTGTAAAACATAACTACATTTTTAGAAAAATTTCAAATAATTAATGCTCATCTGATTTGGTACGTGTCTTTTATCTTAAAAAAAGAAAAAGAAAAGAGAGACACGCATCAACCATGAGCAGCGTTCTCATTGCCATGGTAACCACCATCCATTTGCCAGGTACCCTTCTATTTGAATTTGTGATGTTCGAAGGCAAGATGGCGAGACACAAAATTGAATGTGTAATTAAAATGTGATTTTTTTGTTCAACAAGGCCAAGAAAAAATGCTCATAAATCTAATTTTCTAAAAAAAAAAAAAAAAAATGTTTGGTTTGTATTCTATACAATTGGGTTGCACCTTAATGTCAGTGAGAAAACATGGGTCCCGGAATAAAACCAGCTGAACTCCCTTGCTCTAATGCACGGACTACACCAATTACCAACAGTATTCATCATCAATCCAGCTTCAGCTGCTTCTAATCGCTGTTGCCAGATCAGCTTACCCCAAATAGTCGCCCACCTAAATGCATCACAGAGTTGAGTATTTAGTGTTCTTTAGGAAAAAAGGAGGACGAGACCAAGGCTTGGCCCATGGAACACAGGAAATGGACATTAGACCAGATTCACACAGTCTTCTGTTGAGATGTTTGTGCTTTTTAAACTCTGTAAGCCATTTAGATGAACTCTTATCTGGGGTGGTGTTAATTTGCGGTTTCTGAAGCTGCTAATTCTGATAAACTTATTCTGTGAAACAGAGCAAACGCTTGGTCTCCGTTTTTTAGGGCCGTCCTCTAATAAAAAGTCAGTTCCATCAGAACTTGATGTTAAATTTACACACAAAGTTAACCACTGGAACAACCCTTTGTAGATAAATTAGACCAAAATAGTTATTTTTGGTTAAAATATTCTGTGGGCAGCACAGTGGCTTAGTGGTTAGCACAAATCCCGATCTGGGTTGAGTTTCCATGTTCTCCCCAGGTCCCCGTGGGTTACCTCCCACAGTCCAAAAACATGGATTCAAGGTAAATTTAATGCTCTAAATTCCCCCATATAGTCTGTGTGCATGTGTCCTGCGATAGATTGGCACCCTGTCCTGTGTGTATTTGCCCAGTGCCCAACCTCCCCCCTCCCATTCCCGCAACCTTAGTAGACGATTAATCGGAAGACAATGAATGTTATGTCATGTTATCTTTGTAGTAGGAAACGAGATGAACTACAAATTAATGGACCTGCCATCATGCCCTTCTGAAAACTCTCCCTTCTCCCTACTGAACATTTGGAACATTTGATATGTGTTAATAAAGCAATAAGGCATGAAAGGGCATGGTTTGATTCACAAATTTATTTTAAGCCGAATTATTAATAAACTGGGGGTGTGGTAGCTCAGTGGTTAGGGTGCTGGGCCATCAATCCACTGAAATATGGGTCCTTGAGCAAGACCCTTAAACCTTCATTGCTCCAGGGATTCTGTATGTGACCCTGTGTTCTGTTCCCAACTATTAAATGGGATATTTGTAAGTCGCTTTGGTTAAAAGCATCTGCTAAATGACCAAAATTAATCAAAAATGCCATCTAGTGGCCACATTATATAAGCCTGATTGAGTAATGAGCAGGTTTTAATGATACCAGGGGAGCTGTTTTTTCTTAAACTACTGACGTATTGATTTCCCATTTGTAAGTCGCTTTGGATAAAAGCGTCTGCTAAATGACCAAATTTAATGTATGTATAATGCATGAGGAATTGGCTCTCTGTTTATATTAATCTGTATTACCATTATTATTACATTTCAATCTAATAAAGCATTGTATGTCACGCATTAATATGAATGTGAAGCGATCAAAAGTGTGCATTATTGTCAATAACGTCACAGCTAGACGAATGTCCCAGCCCAATCAGATTTATGCCCAGACATACCCACTTTATAATTATCGCCTACGGCCTTGGGTTCGACCTCCCTCGCTATTTCCCTATGCCGCTGCCACCCTTTTTTTTTTTTTTTTTCCCCTACACTGTTTTGCAGTATTTAGACCTGGACAGCTTGTCATTATTAATGGAACCATGTGATTTACACCAACATATTTAAAAGCAATGTCAGTTCATGGAATGCATTTTGAAAATGTGGGTCAGGAAAGCAAAATACACCACAAACAAAATTCAACCAAAGAACCTCATTATAGGATGAGGAACACATAGCAGGAAGTGTCTCCAACAAGTTTTTTTTTCCACCACTCTTTAGCTTACTCTTCATTTTCTATGAAAATAGATCAGGTGGCCAAGAGCCAATGAGAAGGACTGTTTTTGTGTTGATCTGGGCATAAGATATGGATTATTGGCAAGCTGACATATTTCATAATTACCCAGTAAGTTTCCTGGCAGAGGCTGATAAATTCATGGTGTGAATTAAAATTGAAATCCAACAAAGCTGCCATAGCTTTGCAGAATAACCAGTTCTCACCATAAGAACTGGATCTTTCCGGTTTTGTTACTATTCGTTTAGTTTAAATACACCATAACTGTTTGTTGTCCAACTCTTAGTAATAATCTTTCACTTTAAATTGATTCAGGATTAAAAATCAATAGGTGGGGCTTTTGTCCTTGATCCCTTGTCACTCAAGGTTAACAGGTGTTAAGGCAGAGTGATACTATAGTGTATCCGTTACTGTGGTTACGGTGGTTAAAATGGCAGGGAAGGCAATCTTATAAAATAGTATTAAAAGACTTCTTTACCTTAAGATGCTATCTTTCTACAACTCCACAATAGTGATCCTTGGCAATTATACCCCACAATTCAAACAATGTTCAATGATTGTTTGCTGTGCAGCACCCGGAATGTTCTCACCTGATTGGGCATAGGGAACACCCACGACACTAGTATAGGATTAAGTGGAAGATAATAGGATGAGATCTGTGTGTACTACACAATGCCTTGTGCTTTAGGTATAGTACAATAAGTGAAAACAAAAGTTCTACAGTAGGGCAGGAGGGTGGCTTAATGGTTAGCATGTTTGCCTCTCAGCGTTGGGGATTTCAGATTTGAATCCCTATCTGGGAGAAGTTTTCATGTTCGCCCCATGTCTGTGTGGGTTTCCTCCAGGTTCACTGGTTTCCTCCCACAGTTTAAAAACATTCAAGGTAAATTGACCATTCTAAATTGCTCCATATAGTCTTGTGTGCTTGTGTGTTTGTGTGTACCCAGCGATGGATTGGCGGCCTGTCGTGGGTGTATTTGCCAAGCGCCCGAAACATTCTCCCCTGGATGGGCATGACCCTAGTAGACGATTGAGCGGATGATAATGAATAAATAGTTCTGCAGGAACTACAGACAGTATTAATACAGAAGTGCTGTGGTTAAAAAAGCAATAAGGTACAAGAGGGTGAGCACTATGGTAAATAAATCACAGTAAAGGGGTGTAATGGCACTATGCTTTGCATTGTGCTCAATATTTCCCATGAAAGTGCCTTATTGGTTTTTATAAAGCAATGCATTTATTGAAAGCAAACTCATTACTAATCTGGTCTTCTGTGATGTAAGTCCAGGATCAGTTTTTTAAAATAAACGCTGATCGCTGAGTGACAGGATTAAGGTTTCTCTAACAATCAAATTACAGAATGCAGTTTATAAAAAAATATTGAGAAAAATATAATTAATACCATATACTATTATATGATTAAATGTAATTATTATTGTATGTCACACACTGATACAAATGTGAAGCGGTCAGAGACTTGAAGATCAAAACTACCAGTTTTATAATAAATTAGTCACTACAGGGCGTGCATCATTGTAAATAAATCACAGGAAAGAGGTGTTATTAACAACAAAAACGAAGTGGACGCTTTCCCGAGATTTATTCACACAATGCACAACCTGGAGTGCCTTATTGCTTTTATAAGTTACAAACACACTATAACAAAAAATTTAAAAAAAGATTTGATTCATAAATGTGTTTATTGAGAGCAAAATCAACAACAAACGGGTCTTTCATGATGTGATCTAATTTGTTTTTTAAAGTGAACGCTGTAACAGATTTCCAGTTTTTCGAACTATCAAATACTGCCATCTAGTGGCCAAATTACAAAATGCGGAGTATAAACATCAGGAAAATAACTGGTATTTGTATTGGTACGTAGACATACAAGATGCCTTGTCAATTTCACTGTATATCTAGGACACAATAGTAATATCGTTTTTCAGGCAAAGTGAGAGGGGCCACTGCAACTGGTCGCACCACCAACTTGTAGTAAGGGGAAAAAAGCAGGACAAGGTATAAAGAGAGTTTGACATAGCTCTGTTGTATTGTATATCACACATTGATACAAATGTGCAGCAGTCAGAGGTACGCATTATTGTGAATAACGTCACGGCTGGACAAACGGCTCAGCCAATCAGATTTAAGGATCGGAACTGACCAATTTATAATAAAGCAATGAGGCAGGAGAAGGTGTGCATTATTGGGAACATATCACAGGAGAGAGGTGTTGTTAGGCCTGACACAAAGTGGTGTGTTACACCTCTTTACCATGATTTATTCACAAAATTACAAAACCTCGAGCACCTTGTTGTTTTGATGAAACTGTTACAAATACAACACAATATATTTATATATATTTTTTTTTATTAATTAATAAAAAAAAATTTGGATGGCATGGTGGATTAGTTGTTCGCACATTCGCCTCTCAGCGCTGGCGATTTCCGGTTCCAATCCCAATCTGGGCAGAGTTTCCCCCCTGTGTCTGCATGGATTTTCTCAGAGTTTTCCGGTTTTCTCCCACAGTCCAAAAACATGGATTCCAGGAAAATTGAATGCTCTAAATTGCCCTGTATAGTGTGTGGAAGTGTGAGTGAGTGCTCAGCGATGGATTAGCAGCCTGTCCTGAGTGTGTCTGCCCAGCGCCTGAGATGTTTTTTCATGGGACATGGGAAACCCCACCATGGCCCCCCCCCCCCCCAAAAAAGTAGATTTATAAATGTGTTTATAGTCTTTAACGATCAAACACTGCCATCTAGAGGTCACATTAGAGAACCAAGATTATAAAAATAAACATTGGGAAAAGAATGCATTGTACATAACGCATTGATACGAATGTTAATGACGTCACGGCTGGACGTGTGATAATGTCAATGACGTGATAATATCAATGACGTCACGGCTGGACAAACGTTTTAGCCAATCAGATAACAGGACTAAAACTATCCGTTTAACAATAAACAGTATAGGAATGCAATTCTGGATGTTTAAAAGTGGAGAATATACCATGTACCGTAAAACGTGGACTAAACGTGCACTACACCGTAAATAACATACAGCCTCTGGGATGGTAGTTTGTGTTTAATGGCCGTGCGTAGTAGATAGAAAGTAGAATCACCTGAGACGAGCCACTGACCGCCGCTGTTGGAGAACTCGATGGCGTTGACACAGCCGTAGTGTCCCAGCATGTCTTTGCGGTAGAGGCTGCTGCACCCGGCCAGTCTCCGCCGCTGGAAGTCCTGCGTGAGCAGCGGGGAGCCGGTGATTTCTCTGCGGGACAGGAAGCCCACCGAGCACCGCATCCCGCAGCCCGTAGCCCCCAGACCCCGCGTCTTCATCTTCCAACCCTCTCGTGTCCCCTCGCGAACTCTACGAGTTGTTTAACTCTATTAAGCGACCTGTGGAACCTTCCCTCGCGGCTCTACACCGTGTACACGCCGGCAGCACGCGGCCATAACGGCAGCAACGCTGAAGATTGGAAGCGAACGTGTGTTTACAGCTCAGCTGTTCCCTCTGACACCGCCGCCATTCACTTCCTGCTCCGCTCCCAGACACTGCGCATGCGCCCTGACGCTTACCGGTCTGGAATACTCTGACGTCATTGTCAAGTATTTTTAGGGGTCCAGGCACGGAGACCCTTTGTTTTTTGCTAAGATTTTTCTTATTATTATTATATATTCATTCATTATTTTCTGCTTAATCCTCTATTAGGGTCGCAGGGGGCATGCCCATCCAGGGGAGAACGTTTCGGGTGCTGGGCAGTTACCCTCAGGACAGGGCGCCAGACACACACTCACTTACACAGCCACACAAACACACACTATACGGGGCAATTAAGAATATTCAGTTTGCCTTAAATCCATGTCTTTGGACTGTGCTGGGAAATCGGTAGAACATCCAAATTCTTATTATTTTTTCTCCGGGTTCTCCGGTTTCCTCCCACAGTCCAAAAACATGGATTCAATGTAACTTGAATGCTATTAATTGCCCCATTGTCAGTGTCTATAGTATAGTGACCGTGTAAAGCAAGTGTGTGCCCAGCGATAGATTGGCGCCCTGTCCTGGGTGTGTCTGCCCGGTCCCGAGATTCACACCATTTGGTTTTTAATTGGCTTTTGAGGTTTCTAACTTGTACCTAAAAAAAATTCACAGACTACACACCAGTCATTTTTCCCAGGTTCCAAACAAACAACATTGCCATTTGGACCCTTAATCTCCACCCACTTTAATTTTTTAAGATAAGCATAATTTGCGAAACATAGTTTCACAAACAAGTCCTTACGTTTTTCAGTTAAACCCCATGTGTTTGAAATCCAAAAATTCTGCAGATTCTGTTTCTTTAATATTTATTCAAAAAGTTGGACTTTTTCATTCCGTCAGGCTGCTACATGCAAATTAAGCCATATGTCAAAATGCTAATTGATCATTTACTGAAAAATATGAAACCCAAAAATAATTTACTAAAAATTTAGTAAATAAAAACTTCACACAAACATTTAGCATCAGCTTCCGAGAAGGCTTATTAAATTTGAGTACTTATGTGTTTAAGGGGTTTATAACGGCTATATCGCTAACTGGACTTTTTCATTCAAGACTACTATATGCAAATTAGTGCTTACATCATAATTGTACGTAATTCATAGTCTTCATGGAGACAGGTTGAAACATTCCAGAACATCTGAAAAATCTATTTTCAAGCAGACAGCAACACACACACACACTAAAGCTTGACTTTCTATTCAGTCAGGATGCTATATTTAGAGGCTTTGTCGAAACTACATATAAACTCTATTTGCTAGGTTTTATACATCCTCTACTGTCAAAAGTATATTGGAATGTTCCCAACAACTTTGTGACATTTAGAGTGGTGGTAGTCATAGTGATAAAACTAAAAGAACATCATTTAGCTTGTAAGTTCAATTGTGTTCAGACGAGGCTCAGGTTTACCAAGCAAAAATCAAAATGGGTCTGCGTTGGTTTCCTCCGGGTTACAAAAACATGGATTCAAGGTAAATTGACCACTCTAAATTGTCCCATATAAAGTGTGTGCCCATCGATTGATTGGCACCCTGTCCTGGGTGTATCTGCCCAGTGCCCGAGACGTTCTTCCCTGGATGGGCATGGGGAACCCCTCTCGTAGAGGAATAAGCGGAAGTTGATGAATTGAGCACCTACAGCTTCTTTTTTAGTTATGGTAATTTAGATCAGTTTTTGTGAGAGGGCATAAGACATAACGACCATTATAAGCAATTTTCTTAAAGCCTATAAGATAATTTAATATGGTATCGATGCCCTCACTTGCTGCCTGTGGTGGTGGTGCTGGCTTTCTGGTGAAGACAGTGGATCATTTTTAAGAGCAATTTTGTGTGTGATTTATCCGTAAAATACACTAAAACAGCAAAAATGAAACAAGACACATGTTAGTGTGTGTAGTTTTATTATTCCATATTAGGAAACACAGTGGTAGTAACTTTAACAGTGTTTCAGTAAATACTCATCAGGAACCCTCTCCCTTTCTGCCTCTTAAGAAATGACTGGTATGAAAATAACAAGCCCAGCTCTATATACCACATTGATTCCTGATGACATTTACTTTTTAAAGCTATTTGGGTGATGGATTCATTTCAGTAAATCTAAAAATACACTAAACAGAGCAATGCTGCTGTGACTCACCAGTCATTAGGTCACTGCAATGCAGGTTGAAATAATCAGCTATGCGACATTATGTGAACAGTTAGTTGGACACTTTAAAACATCTGCGGCTTGTAATGAAAGGACAAATTCTACATAGTGCTGGCGATTATCACATTATCACGTATACATACAAAAACATTTACATAAAAAAACAAAGATGGAAAAAAACAAGAATTATAAAAAAAAAGAACCAATATTAACAAGTCAGTTTTAAAGCAAAAAAAAAAAAAAAAAACAAAAAAAAAACACTGTTGACTTAAATTATGACAACATAATTTACACAGAAAAAAATAAATATGCAAGAAAACGATTACAAAAAGACAAGCATTTATTAAAGCACTTTTAGAAATGTAAATGAACCTTGGCTTTTTACTTTGTTTTAACAATTTGTTGTGAGAAAGTATTTTTTTAAATTTTCTATTAGCTAAAACACACCAAAACAAGTATTCAAGTTGTAAATGTCTTAAAAATAAAACACAGTTAGATCCTTATTTTTAGACATGATCATGCTTGTTAATGTTTTGTGTCAAATGTTTTCTACATTTAGTTCCACAGTCAATAAAAAAAAAATACCCTGACAGCGTAGCTAGCTAAATGAACTGAATGTTTTCAACCACCATTTACACTGAATGTAAAATATTAAGTAAGTACAGTTGGCCATATAAAGAATTTTGAGTTTTAAAAAGAGTTTTGGAACAAATTTGAAATAGAAGTTTAAATAACAGCAAAAAGTTTCTTGCTAAATTGTTCTGCTGCTCGGCTAAGCTAATGTACGTAGCTACTTAGCCAGCTGCTCACTATTGCTGGTTATAAAAAGGGTAGTTCCGGTCCTTAAATCTGATTGGCTGAGCCGTTTGTCCAGCCGTGACATTATTGACATTAATGCACACCTCTGATTGCTTCATAGCAAAGCATGATATATATTATTTTAAATCATGTGGCATTAATGGAAATACAGAGTAATATAAACAGCGAGACGATTCGTGATGAGCACTAAACCTCAATAAACGGTCAACATTAAGTCATGGAACATCAGTTTATTAATAATTTTGACTTCCTTAAACACATTTATATATTAAACCTTGTTTTTTTATAGTGTGTTTGTAACCGTTTTATTAAAGCAAAAAGGCACTGGAGGTTGTGTATTATTGTGAATAAATCACGGGAAAGGGGTGTAACTGTACTCTTACCCATAACTACAATATTCAGCAATTGCTTTTATACAGTAAAATTGATGTAGGGATACTATGATGCAAACTGTTAAGATTTAACGATTGTGCATTTCCTGCAGTGCTGAAGATTAAACCATCATTTTTAGGTTTACATTTTTCAGAGCCTTTACCATTAAATCACCACTGCAGTCAAATTTAAAAACAATACAGTGACTTTGCAACAGCTGTGACAAACTAAACCTGGTCTCTGTTTTAAGTCAAGTCACATTTAATTTGGATCAAGAAACAGAGTAGCTGGCCAATTTGTGAAACTGTAATGAATATTGCTAACATGAATAATGTGTATAATGTATCCATTGTTACATAGTGCATCTACTGATCTACTGCTATAACAAAGTACATTTTGTTTATTTTTAAAGCTGCACATATTTTGTGTTGAAAATGACATCTTAAAGTACACTAGTACAAAAGACTAAGCATACCACAATTTACTGCTCTTTGAAATTAAAATTAAAAAAAATAAAAAAAAAACCTCACCCACTTATACAAAACAACATTTTCAATATAATTACTAGTCAAGAAACTGCTGTTATTGTGTAATAAAAATTGTAATAAGTTAAATTAGTTAAAAATAGGATTTGGAGGCAGAAGATCCGCTGTGGCGACCCCGAAAAGGGAGCAAGCCGAAAGACGAAGAAGAAGAAGAAGAGTTAAAAATAGGATTTGGAAAAATTACATTTTCTTGTAGAGAATATGGCAAAAAGACTATACTTAAAAAATGTTTAAACCTAATGTATAGACAACCTAATGTATATAAAATACATACAGTAAAAGTAAAAAAACCTGCCATTGTCAGGAAAAAGAATTAAAAGGAAAAAAAATGAAAAGAGCTGAATTAACTTCATATGACCTTTTTTAGAAGTTCTTATATTCAGAGTTCCAAAGAATATAATCAACATGGCCAACTGTAATACTGAACCTAATAAAACAGAACATCCACCCGCCAGTCAGTTTATTGGGTACATTCTCTTGTTTCTATAGTTACTGTCCATTTTATCGACTATTACCGTAGTGATGCACTTCGTAGCTCTGCAATTACAGACTATAGTCCATCTGTTTCTATACATATTTTACAAGTCCCTCTGGTGTTCTTATGGCCGGAATCACCGAACATCAGGTATTATTGAGATAGCGGATGATTCTTTACTACAGAGACATGGACTTTTTAATGTCAGTGTGTGTAGCTCTGGTACAAGTGGATCAGAACTGCTGGAACACCTTAGTGTCAGAATATAATCCACTAAAATGTATATCCATCAGTATTCTATAAACAGAGCACTGATGAAAAATTAGAGGATGAGTAATACAAACTGTGCAGCAACAAATATCTTATTGTCGTCTTCCGCTAAATTCTACAGTATTCTAGGTACTAGGGTTGTGCAGGTTCCTTATGCACATCCAGGAGGAAACCGGAGAACCCAGACACCCAAAACTCCACCCAGATCGGGATTCAAACCTGGATACTCAGGGTTGAGAGAAAGCTGTGCTAACCAGTAAGCCAATGTGCCACCCAACACCAAATGTGATACTTTTATTAGTGGCTGTCAGTAGCACTGCTTTCTCAGAACTAATTGTACCAGTATAACATTAACACACCAGTATCACGTCGGCGTCAGGGCAGTGATCATCCGCCACCTAAACAGTAACATATCTGTGGTGGGTTAACCATAACGGAACAGAGAAAAAGGGAAAAGTACAAAGTACACAGAGAAACAGATGAACTACAGTCTGTAATTGTAACGTCTGTATGCTCAATGAAAATAATTGAATAGAAAATTAGTGTGGAAACTTGCAGTTGTCCCCAATAAAGTGAACAGCGAGTCAATATTTACTTTACTTGTGTGGTTGTAAGTTGTCCAGAACTGTAAAGTAAGTGGTTCATTATATTTACATCAAAGAATTAATAACATTAGCAACATTGGCAAAGTAATTAACACACTTTCACACACACTCTTTTTTCCTGTTGTATTTGCAAAAACAAGGTCACATAAGTAATTCTTTAAAACAAATTACTAAAACTATATTAAATCAGTTTGATTTAAGTGAATTAAAATCATTGCACTAATAAAATATTTATAAAGGGGAATTAAATGCCTGATTTTGCATAGTTTAGCTGGAATACGGATGATGGTGAGCACAAGTACAGTAAAAAAACAACTTTTCCTTGCATTGCAGTTCCAGAATGACATATTCCTAGATTTAGGTGGACTGAAACATCCGGGGGTTACTATTGATCAGTCAATCAGTTCATTAGTGTTAATTTCTAAAGAACTGGGTGTTTTAAAAAAAAAACGAAAGAACAGAAAGTAGTTTGTCTTTGCTGTGAGAGGTTCAAAGAAACACGACAAGAATGAGCATTAAGCTTTAAATAAAAAACAAAACGAGAGGGGCAGTAGTGTGTTAAAGGCAGTTGGCACACAAAGAAGGGAGAATAAAGAAACAGTCAGAGGTCAGCATGGCCCTTTGGAGTGTCCAAAAACAGCAAGGGGAAAGTGCTTGACGTGAGAAGACCACTGAGCGGCAAGCTGGAAAAACTTCACGTCGTTCCACTCCACACCATCGACACTTACTGTAACACACACACACACACACACACACACAAGTCAGTATAAATGGTAAAACACAAATAATGCTAAAATACAAACTGCTCTGGGGTGTTTACGTGGCACAGCTTTTTTTTTAAGATCATTTTAGACACATGCAATCTTATATATATATATATATATATATATATATATATACATATATCTGTAAATATAAATAGTTTTTATGTGTTTAGATTAATATATTTACTTTATCTTTTTTCTTATGTTTTTAAAATGAGTTCCGACGCATTTCAAGTTCCTGGAGTGTCCTAGCCCGTCTCCAGACCACAATCCCATAGAAAACTTATGGAGGGAGTTGAAAATGAGTGTCGCCCAGCGACAGCCCCAAAACATCACTGCTTGGAGGAATGGACCAAAACACCAGTTACAGTGTGTGCAAACCTGCTGAGGACTTACAAGAAAAGTTTGTCCTCTGTCATTATCAACAAAGGTCATATTACAAAGTATTGAATTTATTTTTTTTTATTGACCAAATACAAATTTTTCACCATTATTTACAAATAAATTCTTTAAAAATCCTACAATGTGATTTTCTGGATTTGTTTTCTTATTTTGTCTCTCATACTCGAAGAGTACCTATTACAGACCTCTTTCTTATCTTTCTATAATTAGAACAACTTGCTCAATCAGTGGCTGACTAAACTTTTTTGTCCCACTGTATAAACACGTTACAGTAACTTTAAAACGATTGCCTGTCAGCGCTGGGGATTCCTGGTTCGAATCCCAATCTGAGTTTCTGATAATGAATGAATATATACATAATTTTATATATTGCTTAGAAACATATTTATTATTTGCAACACACAGTTGTCACAAGAACCAATAATTATCACTTCATGGGATAGGAATGTACTCTTATTGTACCCCTTTTTTTCAGATTTTTGAGGTGTCACTGTAGAACTGCACACAAATATGCTTAAAGTACTGAAAAAATCTCAGCCACCCTAATAACTTTCATCCCCACATTATTGTTAGTCTTAACAAAATAAGTTTCTACAACAATAGCACCTCAGCTGAACATTGCTGTGGGCCTTTTATGTCAAGATTTCAATAAGTACAAGAAAGTACTTCATTCTGTTGCCCATTATATATCATGTGGTCGTAAGGGTGTGATGGGTGGAGCCTGTAGATGGGAGGCAGGATTAGGAGGCAGGTCAGGTAAACTGTGGCACCTGCCGGGGATTAACGTTTTTATGTATTTCTCTTTGTGTCAGCTAAAGGAGGCCAGAAGCGAGCTGGAGAGAGAAAGAGAGAGTTTACAAATGATGCCAGATGGCGTATCTGTGTTCTGTGATGTTAAAGAATCTGTTAAAGCCCTGTATTATTACAGTGAATTCTTGTGTTGGTCACATAAAGCCCATTGTTTAAGGAAAAGTCGCTTGTTTCCCGTCACACCCTCAATTTTACAACAATACACTCAGCAGCCGGCCATTTTTTAAGATGCACCTCTCCTCAGTTCTACTCTACACTCACTGTGTTTTTGTTCCACTGATCATATAGATATATAGACTTTGTAGTTCTACAATTACAGACTGTGGTTCTACATACTATACTAGTTCACTTTAGTATGTTCACTGATGATCAGGATCCCCACAGAGGAGATATTAGCGTGGTGGATGATGGTCAGTGCTGCAGTGATACTGACGGTGACGGTGTGTTTGTGTGTTGAGCTGGTACGAGTGGATCAGACACAGCATAGCTGCTGGCCAGAGAACATACAGGTGTCTGATCCACTCGTATCATCATCCACCACCCTAATAATACCTGCTTTATGGGGGTCCTGATCACCAGAGAACATACTAAAGCAGATTAACAAGGTAAAGATATGTAGAGAAACAGATTGACTATACAGAACAGAATTTTAGAACTACAAATTCCATCTATATTAGGTGTGTCCACACTTTTCTGATCTGAGCACTTTTTTCCAGGGGACAGATCATTGTGATCTACCAGGATTCATCGTTCATCTTTAAAGCTTTAATGTTTCCCTTTTTTACACACATCATGTTGATATTACAATACAATCCACAAAAAAACACTATTATTCTGATAATTTGCACTGAATGGTGTCAGGCAGGTGGGAGGAGCCTGAACAGTAGCTACTTAAGTATCTAAACAGTAGCTAAACTCCCAATCTGGGTGGAGCTTCTTCGTTTTCCCTGTGTATGCGTGGGTTGTCCGGTTTTCTCCCATAGTAAAAAAAAAAAAACATGGATTCAAGGTAAATTGGCTGCTCAAAATTGCCCCATATAGTGTGTCTGTGCGTGCATGAGTGTGTGAGTGAGTTAGTGTGTGCTCAGCTATAGATTGGTGCCCTTTCCTGGGTGTATCTGGGTGTATTAGCCCAGAACATTGCTAGTTTGTTTTGTGTTTTGCATTTTGCTGTGTTCTCGAATAATGCCTGCTGTCAGGCAAAACAAACTTGCTTCCCATCTTTCCTCCCGAATCAATATGCCTCCATGGCTTGATTCTCCAGATCTGGCAAAATCCGTGTGCTTAAAAAAAAACTGTATGGCCACTTGTTTGGAGCTGGATTTAGCCTGTACCTGTCCCCGTGGCTGGTCTATGTCAAATGCTGTTATTATCTGTGCTTGTGTGCCAAAGGGTGTTTTTTTCATGTTCCCACACTGTTCTTCTTGGAGCATAGTCTGGGGGCTGTTTTTTTTCTCTCCTATCTTTCCCAGTGTATTCCATAAACTGCCCTTCATGTCATATTGTATGTGAGGACGGGCTGATGGCTCATTGATGTACTTTATATGTGAGAATAAAGCATTCATCATCATCCTCAGCATCATCAT